>DWEJ01001007.1:0-14169 GCA_018245835.1 Mysoria sejanus stolli
GTTATGTAATATTGTTACTTGACGGAAGCATATAAATGTACTTAGTTTTATGTATAACTACATGTTTCTATAATAAAAATTTTTGATTTAGATTTTTTTGA
This sequence comes from Mysoria sejanus stolli, assembly GCA_018245835.1. Lineage (NCBI taxonomy): Eukaryota > Metazoa > Arthropoda > Insecta > Lepidoptera > Hesperiidae > Mysarbia > Mysarbia sejanus. Next base: position 102 of record DWEJ01001007.1, read on the forward strand.
TTTTGGACTGCTGATCTATACAGTCATGACATTATTAATGCCATAATCAAGGTATGTTGCTCGGATATGAAAGTACTTAATGTTGGCATAACTCAAGGCTCTGTTCTATTACCTACGAATTTTATCCTGTATATCGATAGCGTGTTACTGCAAAACAGAGGCAATTGTAGTTACGCGAATGAAAGTAGTTGGTCTCTCATACCCATATGGAGAAAAAAGAGAATATCAGCAACTGCAGCCGAGAACATTCTAGAGTGGGTCTTACATTAGGGTCTACTGAACCTATTGCAGTTTTCCCGACAAAATTTCGTTTACATGTTTATCAAAAAAAAATATTTGCCACCGTACCTAAATTACAATTAACTTCAGTCACGCGATAATCTCTTTTAGCAGTGTACATATAGTTCATGTCAGGGTTGGCCATTCTAGTGCTTTAATCATGCTGGATGTTAGAGACGATTTAGTATTTCCACAGGTTTGATTTTTAAGTAGGCAGGACCTGCGCTACGGTCACCAGGCGGCTGATAAAATTACATACATAGGCCTAAAATTGCATGTAGGCATGGCGAATATAACTGCAACCCGCATGCCCAGTGTATTATTGGTAAAAACCCCTCAAGGGAAGTCTATGTCCAGTCGATCGATATCGACCCTTCTATCGTTCCAGTGTTGAAATATGGGTCTCCTCTCAGAATGAGAGGGTCCATGTAGTGGATTAAAATAGGCTGATGATGATAAAGCGATGATTTACACTCAATTCAAGGTAGGAAACACATCCACGAGCTTTGGCTTTGCATTCAGATTCACTAACTGCGGAATTAAATGTTCAATCGATCTGTATGAAATAGAAGTTTTCCGATTCATTGTTACAGGAACAACAATTGGGTGTTTTAAATACATTTAAGACACCCAAGACCGCAGTACCGAAGACCGAAACGAGTAGCGACACGTCTGACACGACAATGTTGATAATGTCACACGACGACACTATTAAAACCGAGGCTCCCGATTGCGATTGGACGCGGGAAGAAGACAAAATTATATTAGAAATTCTCAAAAAGTACACGACGGCCGCAGACGCACCGCCGCACGCCGTAGACGCACCACCGTACGCAGCAGACGCGCCGCCGCACGCCGCAGACTCGCCGCCACAGGCCGCGGGCCCGCGCGTGCTGCGCGCGCTGGCCGCCGCGCTGCCGCACCGGCCCACGTACCACCTGCGGCGCCGCGTCGCCTGCCTCGTGCAGCTGCTCGCCGGCGAGGACTAAGGCTGCGTCGGACACTCTAAATATAATTCATGTCTTTGATCATATGGTGATTTTTATTGTAATAAAAATATTTTTAGTATCCGACCATTATAAAGATGGTCCGGTCGTAAGAACTTCTATCAAGTAGTCTCACGATCTAAACTAAACAGTTAGGTACTGCTGGATTTGCAAGGTTCGGAACCGGAAGTGACGATGATTAGGGGAGGCCCATGTTCAGCGGTGTGGCTCTAAAGGCTGATGATAATGACCACTATAAAAGAGATAAAATAATTTAGGGCACTCGACGAGCCATGCCTAACTATAACGCCAATTTTAGAGGTAGACCATGGTAACAGTAACGTCCTCCTTTCGTTGTACCTACTAGGATGTTTTCAGAGCAAGTAATCCTCACCAGGCAGGGGCGGACACCACACTAAGAACTTGTAATTTTCAACACGATACTTCATAGTAAAAAATATATGTATATGTTTAGTTAAGACAATCTGCCTTTCCAGAACAATTATTATTATTGATGATTGTGTAGGTGTTGAATGCAAACTGTTCATGGCATCATGTAAGTATATTATTAACAACTATGCATTATCTCTATTGAAAATGAATAAGGCAATAAATGAAAATACAATGTGTTTTTACAAAATTTTATAATACAAATCTTTCAGGGTTGTCTAATGACATTCAGAGAACTGTACCGCTTACATGACATATCCATACTCATTCACAAAGTAATTTCCAGTTGTAAAAATAGATCACTAGGTTTCATTTATTTTGAACGTACAGACAGTAACTAAGCCAGCTTCAAAACAAATCTTAACTGAAGCGAAGCTAGTACATCATAATATTAGGACTATGCACCAAGTACAGCCGTTTGTGAAGGCACGACTATGCAACGATATAAAACTACGTCACTAGTGCACGGATGTAACACAAAGCTACAACTATTCGTTTAAATTCACCACCAAATCATTTCGGCAGCAATAAATATTGAAATTAACATTATAATTAACACTTGTACGTATAACTTATACATACAATACACGATAAAATGAAATAAGAAAAACCTAAGGTGTAAGATATTTTCTAAAACTACAGCTATATCATACAGCCCCGGGGTCTTCCGAGCCACAGTAAATAGTATTAGTTATAAAAAATAATTTTATAGGCGGATGTGAACACCATAATGCCCAGAGTTGAGATACACGTACGTCGTCAAGGTTAAATCAGCAATAAAACTTGAAACGGCAATATTTACACGCTATCAGGTATTGAAACTGCCTTTCAGGAATACATTTCTTTGAAGATAGGTAAAATCAGGCGTATCTACTCTCTAGGTATAAAATATACGACAATTTTCGTATGTTACATTTTGCCTCAAATAGAAATATAAATGAAATGTAAAATACAATGCAATTAAACAATTCTATAACTTACGTACACACAAATAATCTTGTTAGAAATGTTACAATGTATGTATATTATTATACAATATAAATATTTGCACATAACTATTGCAATTCAAGCGAGTTACGAAATCAAATGTGGCACACGATTACATTCTTGACATCTAACATTACCGCGAATTCACCATTGCAATAAACGGTAAACAAGCCAAACGACAATATGTGTGGTTATGTTATTGTAGTATCATCGAAAAGTCTGCTATCTTGATAGCGCCCAGTATACACTTCATGTAATATTGCTAACGATAGTCTGAAATTACACGCCAAAAGCATTTACACCACAATAAAAACATAACACACACACAAAACAGAAAATTTTCTGTTCTTTTATTTCACGATTTTCTCTTAAATGTATATTTTCTCTCAATAGACACCAATGACATTCTTTTTTATCGCCCTAACACCTACATAAAGATTCTTTCTTTACATAACAATCAACACCTATTCATTCACCAATTAACAGTATTCAGCCTCTTTCCACAATCGTAATTAAAACTGACAGATGACAGGTAACTACAACATACCAAAACACAGGTGATAATAATTGTAATAATGCAAAAACAATAGTATACAGACCTCTAGTTAGGCAATATTACTATGTTAATATAATATACATTATGGGCCGCTACAGTACAGCTCTAAACAGATTCACAGCCCCGTACGAGCACCCGACCGGGCGCGGCTAGGTGACCTAATAGTCGATTCGACCACACAACGCCCAAGATAAAACTAGGCAGGCCATAGAGCACCAGCGCGGCGCGAGCACGCCGGCCGCCCACGGCACTAGAACAGGTCCATGTCATCGTTGCACATGACGTCGAGGAAGTCGTCGTCGTCGTAGTCGCGCAAAGCGCGCGCGTCGCCCGCCGCGTCCGTGTCGCTGGAGCCGTCGCGCGCGTCAGTGGCCGGCGACGGCGGCGGGTTAGAGCCGTGCTCCGGCGCCGCCGCCGCCTCGCCGCGCGACAACAGCGACGGCAGCTCCGAATCTACACAATTAGCAATTTGTACATATTACATTTCATATTACAGTACAAAATTTATCTAATTTCGATTTTCTAATGGTTCGGAGTCTGGATATGTGCCTGGTGTATGGCAATAGGGTTACCACCTATTTCATAGTGGGACATAAACGTAACTGGTGAAACGTGACTGTTCTACATTCCTCTGCCTACCTCTTTGCGGGATTACAGGCGTGAAGTTATCTTTCTATGAATAAAAAGCAAACCAGTAAAATTCATCGGATAGAATGTAATATTTATGAACTTGTTAGGCAGATTTATATCCTCATACTAGCTGTAACTTTTGGACCTAATTGAAATTTTTATGCTATTGACATAGCAAACCTTTAATATTATGAATAATATATTATATATTTTTAAAATTATCAATATCTTATTCTCAATTCATTCTTTAAATCCAGAGCTCCTTGGTTCAAATCAAGTTGTGCACCTCTATGAAATTATATTTGTATATTCCAAGTATTAACCATTCTCATCCCGAAAATAGACCTTTTTTCAACAGCGAAATGAAGAAAGATTGGCTGATGACACAATAACTCACCTGTAAGACTTTGTTTTAATTGTTCCATAACTTTTTGACGACTTTTCGCTCGCGCCTTTTTTATCTTGCGCACGCTTTCTTTCCGCTCCTCATTAAATATCTGACTGATCATTGATGGAGACACCTCATCATCACGTTTCAATAAAAAGAAGTATACACCCCCTGGAGTTCGTCGACGCGTGCCATTCTGCAATGCAAGTATTTTTCGTAGGTATAATAAAATATTTTAATTATAATTTTAGATCTATTCTCTGCCATCATTCTTGCTTATAGAATTGTCTCACAACCGATGCAAAATATTAGTATTACAAGCGTCTTAGGTTTAGGTCACTCTAACTACTCCCATACATGGTTATTACTTAGAAGATATATCAAAACGTTTAGTGAGATTTATATACCTATTATGTAAAAAAATACAAACGAAATTACTCTTTAGTAGGCTTTAGAAATGCATATATATTCACATCACATCACCTATTCACATCAAAATTGTAATATTAAGTTGATCAACTTTTGTATATAATACATATTTTGGTTAAGTTGTAATACAAATAATACTGGTTAATTTTTAAAACCAGTTGGAAGTGTTTTAGATGATACTTGATTGATTGATTAATAGTTTTCAATATTATCGGTAATAAAAAAACAAAGAAGACCAACTCACCATGACCAGCATACCACCATCTGCTTCTAGCCTTTGTGTTTCTTTGTAGATTTCTATAGCCTTACTAGCACCCAGCACTTGTATGATCCTTACTGTAATTATTTAAAAAACGAAAAATTATTAATAGTTCTGTTTAGTTTCAAATGAAACGTCACACCTGTAAGCCACAAAAAGGTAGGTAGAAGTGTGTAGTACACACTTTCTTGTTACAAACACCTATTTTCAAAATATTGCATATTTATTGTAGAAGCATAAAAGATTGTTTCCTATTTCATTACCAAAGTGGAAAGTTTCATGAACAGTGTAAAAAACATTTGTAGATTAGAATTTTGCTCAAACTACAATTCTTTATCATTTGTGATATGAATTCAAATGTTAAATTACAAGCAAAGAAACCGGGCATTTCATGGATCAACTTCAGAACTAAAGAGTGGTGTAATAAAAATTCACATACAAAAACTATTACCTACTAAATCCCTTTTTTCTTCTGAAAGCTTCTCAGCTATTTCAGCCGCTATCTCATCGATTGGATCCACTGATGTTACTGACAGATTCATCAAGAACCTCGGCTTGTGGTTGCCTCCTCTAGGCTGGTGACTGTTTACCCTCTTCCCGAGCCTTAGCTTTACATTCGCTCTATCTGAATGCCTTCTTTTATTTGTTGAATTATCCTCAAGATCCTGACTGTTACTATTGTTAAATACTTTCTTAGAAACATAGTCGTCATTTAATCTATACTTAATAGTATAATCATAAGATTCAACACCATATCTGCTTTTCTTAGATACATCACAACTAACCATATCTTCCGTTAGGAGGTCCTCCTGAAACAGAATAATCAGTATAATTCCCATGTATAATCAGTTTAGAAATAGTAATGATAATTTTTAAAACACTAACTTAGCTAGTTCAATACAAAGTAGAATGACATAAACAACAATAATTAGATCCTCATCATCATCATCAGCCTATTATCCATAGCCGGCCAGGGCATGTAGACGTGCCTTTAGTAGATCATCATCATATATCATATTGACCCTTCTATCATTCCACTGTTGGAACATGGGTCTCCTCTCACAATGAGAGGGTAAAGGCCATAGTCTGTAGATCATAGTTTAGTAGATCACACAAAACAATATGTCAGTGTTGGGTTTAGTTACCTCCCTGTATTCCGGCATAGCACCCTGTCCCTCTTACTCCATCCCAAAACAAAACAATTGGATATTAATATCCAATCGTTTTGTTTTGGGGTTGGGCCTTATTAAACATAGGAGCTGTAGTACACTTCTCTGTTTACCTCTTCAGACATTATAAATGTGAGGTCTTTTTTGTTATATCAATGACTATAGTTTATAGCCTTAAAAACAGAGCATAATAATAAGTACATGTTATTGGCAATAATGCACAGCTCAGCTTTGCTAACATGGTAGTATATTGATCCCAGCTTGCAATGCTTTTTAGTCATTTACTATTCCTGGAGCTGGTAATTGATAATTGAGGCCCACCAAATGGTTCCTGTCATTTAGATACCAAACTGTATAACTAAATTATAAATCAATATTGCATAATTAATTTATTTATGTTTTGCCATGATGTCAGGGTCATTTAATATGCAATGGTGAGATCAGTGATTACTCATTAATATGTTAAAATTGCACAGAGACTCCTTATAAATTGAGCAGTCCTGAACCTAAATTCTGCAGTTTTCCCAAATGTACACTGACAAAAACATAGATTTTTTGCTAAATTCATCTGGTAAAAAATATAACTGCCCAAAAGTGTTATGGTAGAATTTTTGACAAACATTATTTATCCATGACTCCTGCTTAACTAAAATCACCTGTTCAAAGGAGTTAATTTTAATGTGATTTATGGTATGCACAGTAATGTATAGTAAGACACAAGTATTTATAGAACAATTAGCAGTGTGATTTTTGATCAGCAATGGACAGGATGGAACTGTGCAACATCAGATATGATAAAGATGACTGCCAGTAAAATAATTATGAAATATCATGATTGAAATAATTGTACAGTCGTTTATTTTAAACTTTGTCTATTTAGGAATTATTTGAATATTGTCATTACCTGCAATGCCTGACACCAAACATTGTACTTGGCTTTTTTGTTGGCTTGATTTTGGGGCTGCGGACGTCGAAGCCTTAGCTTAGTTCGTTTAGGGCGTCGCCGAAGCTCTTCTTCGGACTCAGAGCCCGATGACTCTGCCGGTGATACCTCGTCGCTTTGTTCATCTTGAATCTGCATGTTTACCAATGAAGGAGGGTTGAATGCCTCCGGCCGCGCCAACGGAATGTACGTACCCTCCTCGACATCAGAATCATCCAACTAAAACCACACACGAGCGTTAAAGCGAACTACTCACATCAAGAAAAGGATTACCCTTAATAAAAACTGTATCACAATATATTCGACTCGTAATTACAGTACTAATAGGATTTAGCAACATTTACTATATCAACTAAGTCGTGAACTAAACATTAAATAGGATAATTTTATTTTTTTTTTGGCTGACACAAAGTAATGACTAGATTGAAAGAGAAGGAATGTTTCGCGCAAACCTCGCCTTCCTCCCGCTCTTGAGACACCTCAACATCCAATTCTCCTTCTGTAGTTGACATCATGATCAGTGCAAGTGAAAGAAGATAAATAATGTAAGCACATGAAAGCGTTTTACGAAATAGAAATAAAGAATGTAACTTCGCCTGTTCGCCTTTTAATTTAGTTTTCGATGGCGCTGTCAACGCTGTCATTAAAACTATACAGATAATAAATAAATTGTTCAAATCAAATATATAATGCAGATTACAAAAAATGTAAAACATGTTATAGAGCATAGAAATGTAAAATGCACTACGCGTAATATTTACTTATTTTTAAACTGAAAACACATTTATGATGCCCTCCACTTCAGTTGTATAAAATATGCATATTTTTTAAATTCCAATATCACTAATAGCTTGTACATGAATGTTAGTTTGTACTATATGTTACAGGTGACAGGCATACAGCTGGCATTTATATGTTAATATGCGTGCGAAACAAATATGCAAAATTCCCCAAATATGTTTGAAAAGTTATCTGAAAATACATACGTAACAAAATACATATATGTATAACTTTTAGTAGAGTCGATCTAACACTAGTTATAAGCTTGGTAGGTACATGTCACACTTGTCTGCTATGACAAAGTAATTGCCACAATGGTACTGTAGAAAAATGTAATGTTTATCTATATATATATTACATTTAACTATCTTGATGAATACAGCATGATATATAAAAGGTGTAAATGTATATTTACCACTTATCTTTTTAGGGCTACATTCGATACAGTGAGCAGAATAACATTACAACCTCACGATCATCTATCGCTATTTGATGTGAGGACCGTTCGTCTACCACGGCAAAAGCCTCCTTTGGGCGACTATGATCCGACGCAACACAGGGAACCTAAGACTCCTATTAAGTAATTTTGTTTATTTAAGTATAAGTATTTTGAAAGAAGTTTTTTTTTAAATAACAGTAACAACTGCCATACAGTGTTCAGATGTTATACCATCACTGAAGACAATGAATGATTACAACAAAACAAAAATTCTTAAATCATAATGGCACATAAAGTATAGAAATAACGATACATTAATGTAGCGATTGGTGATTCAGATAACTGGGCTAGCATCTCACTATTAAATTTTGTGACTAATCAAGACTATTCAAAAATGCATGCACATAACATATGATAAAGTGTGTAGGAGTTATATATTACTTCATGGGTTTTACTTAGTGTTAAAAAAGAAGTCAAATTTTTCGGAATTAGTTTATCATTTGCCATTTGATGCTATGTTCTATTTACTTTCGCAACTTTTACAGATTGTGGATGGCTTATTTTAATTTTCTTCGCTCGCTGTTCGGCGCAGGAATCCTAGGCCTACCGTTAGCCATCAGTCAAGCTGGTATAGTTTTGGGCCCAATAATGGCAATGACTATTGCAGTGCTCATCGTCCACATGCACTTGACATTGGTGAAAATATTTTATAATTATAATTATTGGATATTTCATAACAAATAGATATTGTAGCGTCATTTTTAGTTTAAATTGGACACAGACCTAAATATGTATTTTTTTTCTAATAACATATGTGGTTAGAAAGGGTGACCAGGCTTTTCTTAGACCTGGTACATTTTGGTAGGCATTTGCGCTTTCCATAAAGCGGGTCGTGGCTAACTGCAAGCTTATCATATGACAAAAAAGTCTACAATTGTAGCATTTCCTTAGCTCTGGGAATATGAAACCGAAAAGTAGCAATGCCATTTTCAATATTCATTTTCTTACTGTATAATATAACTTTAATATATTATTCTTCTTATTTGATTTCTTCATCAGTTAAGGTAAGTTTCGAGCCTGTTATGTTGCGCTCCATATTGCGCACATTTAGTTTTCTTTAAACTTTCGAGCCTGTTATGTTGCGCTCCATATTGCGCACATTTAGTATTCTTTAAACTTTCTCGTAATAAGGAAACCAGGTATGGTGGTTTTTCCTTAGTCAAACAAACGGCTATATGGTTGTTAAAACGCTATAAAAATTTTCCCGTTTCCAGCTAAAATGTTTAAACGAAATAAGTAGACAATTAAAGATTCCTTATATATCGTATCGGTATGGATTTCGTATAGCGTTACTTCATGGGCCAACTATATGTAAAATCATAGGGAAACGTGGACCGTGAGTACTTATGCAATAAAAATTAAGATATCACTATTATGGACTCTTTTTCCTAGTTACAATGTTGAACACAATAACAAGGATCAAGCCATAAAGTTGTGTGAAGTCGGTTACAGGCTCATTGATTCTGTGATTGAGAACCAGAGTGGCCTAACTTCATTTTAGCAACTTGTTTTGCATTCTAAATTAAGAAATATTTAATCTACAATACGACAGAGGCCTAAAAATAATGATACTCTTATAAAACTCCTGGATTCACAAAACTTTTGACCAATTATTTTTTTATAATAGTTTTTGTATAATTCTTTTTAACTGTTTACCATTTTAAAAAAGTTGTAACAATTTTGAAATTTCTCCCAGGACTATTATAGCTATTTTCATGATATTCAGTCAACTCGCGATTTGCACTGTATTCGTAATATTTACCACGGACAGCATACGAGACGTGAGTAATAACCAATTATGCATTAGTATATTAGTACATTATCATTTTATATTATTGTTAACTGGTGAAAGGTGAGAGTCTAGTACACTTCTCTGCCTACCTACTTGCCTACTACAAGTGTGATGTTACGTTTTACATCGATTCTAAAACGTAACTTCACGCTTTGCACTTGCATCACGCATTGATTTGCCGCTGTAACTGCGATGACATAAACGGTTCCGAATGCGAACGAAATACTTTAGCATTTTAGTGTAAACTAAAAAGTGGTCATAAAGGTAGTTGTGGTGAGCAGTAGCGGCTTGCACGTTTCTGGAGCCACGCTCTGTCAACAGTCGCAACAGTCGCTCTATTCCTTTATGTTGTATTAAAAAACATAAGAAATAAATCGATTTTGATTTTTTCTTTCTAAAATTTATATGGGCAAAACATTCGCAAAAATTTTGCTAATGCGAATGGGAATATGCAAAAATATGCGAATATTCGCGAATGTGAATGCGAATATTCATTACATCTCTAATGTATATATCATTGTTTTTCTTGTAAATGTATGATTGATTCTTGAATGGAGACTCCCGTGATGGTAATCATTTTCTCATAATTATTTCATATTTTCTAGATAATGGACTGGGATTCGTCTAGACCGGCTATGCTATTGCTGCTTCTACCTTATTTGCTCCTCGAATATTATATGAAAACACTCAAAATAGTCAGCTACATATCTATGATGGGTGCATAAATAATTTTTTAGTAGTAAATTTTTCCTCGCGCGATGTATGATTAATTTTTATGTGTCATGTAAATTAATCATCAAAAACGTAAGGAAATATACCTTTATGACTTATACTTTCAGGTAATTTTATGAATTTGATCGGTTTACTTCTAATTCTGTACCACATTTTCAAGACTCCCCGCGGCATGGTCAAGTACGGCACGACGGACGCTACGGAGTTGCTCTTCGTGGTCGGCTCCTGCCTGTTCAACTTGAGCGCCGTTGCCGTGGTAAGATCGAAGTGGTTGAACGAACGTGATCTTATAAAACTTGTGCGTACATTTTTCATTGTCGATAAAGCTGAATTTGAAGCTTCGGCGTATGAAAAAGTGATTTGATTTGACTCAAATTCATGCCGATTAAATAATAATTCTCGTTAATGGTGAATGCTGGCTGTACTATTTGATCCTAAAAATACTTTTACAGACCCATACGTCATTGATTTATGACTGTTCTCTTTCGGTGCTTTCGTTTACATTTAAAAGAATTATATTGAAATCAAACCCAAACGACCTTAAATTTTTTTTAAACATTTTCCACTGTTCAAACTCTAGAATATTGATTCTCAACCACTTTGAAAGAACCTGAAGTGGTTTGCCACACCTTGAATGACTTTACAATTCTCGAATTATCTAACTTTCACAGAAAAATATCAGTAGTTCGGAACAAGACAAGGATTATTCAAACGATGTCTCGTCGCAATGAGCTTAAGAACCGCTGCTATAAATACAAATTTAAAGATTTATCAAGGTTTAACTGTGACGTTGCAGACTCTGTCGCTGGACAAGGCTCTGAAAGACCCAACGAAATTGACTAAGAGATATGGCGTAATAACAATCGGTATATTTGTACCGGCGGTATTGTCGACCACTTTCGGCGTGATTGGCTACTGGTCCCTCGGCCCCATGGAAGAGAATATACTGAGATATTTGCCATTTGACGACATGTAAGATTTTATTGTTAAGTCTTCAGCGTCGATATATAAAATGAGAGATCGAGGTTATTTTGACTGAAAGTACTAAGCTGATGCTATGTAATACTGTTATTATTATTTTTATGCTTACTAAGCTCATAGCTTGATGAGGATGAAAATATCAACGCCATTGTCGTTTATAATACAATATCTTGCACACTATTAGATACTAACATGTTATGTGATCATTATATCAAAGTTTCACCATCATCTGGGTTGACTGGTAGAAAATATGAACTGACTTTAAGTCCAACCTTTTTTAATAATACTAAAAGTTGAGAAAATTAAAATTTGACTGATATTGCTAATTTAATAAGTGTTTCATCATCATTATCATCATCAGCCTATCTCAGTCCACTGCTGGACATAAGCCTCCCCTGCCCTGCGCCCTGTCGGCTTGCCGCATCCAGCTTCTGCCTGCAGTCTTTCGGAGATCGTCATCCCACCTGGCCGGAATTAATTTAATTTTTTTTTATTCTTAAAGAATCGCAATTATGATTAAATTTAGTTTATTAAATAAGTGTTTACAGGTCGGCAATGGTGGCCATCGGTCTTTATCTGATTTCCATAGCGTTCGCATATCCAATCCAGTGTTACCCGGCGACGCAGATTATCGTGGAAATAGTTAAACATCGCCACATGGACTACACGCCGTCAGATGACACTTTGAAAATGGTTGCCACTTTGTCGAGACCTGTCTTTGTATTGGCGTCATGTACGTTCAAAATAATGATATAGTAATAATATATAATATCTAATATCTTGGGACATCTCCACACACGGCCGCCTGCTCCCAATGTAAGCGTCAACAGAGCTTGGGGTATGTTAACCAGACGACTGATAAACTACATATATTCACTTAAATATATACTTTAGATTTTTTTACACCCAGATACAGAACAAATACATGTACTCATACTACAAATATTTATTCTGGGTGGGAATCGAACCCACCACCCCTGGCGCAACGGTCAGGTTCACTAACCTCTGCAACACGAAGCCAGTCAACTTTTATTTAAAACTTAACTTTTATTTAAAAAAAAATGTATACAGAACTTTTTTGGGTGTACATTAAGATTAAGAGCGTGAATGTTGATCGAAAGGTGGCGGGTTCGATTCCCGGGCCGGGTGCTATTAGATTTTGAAACTTAAATGTTCTAGTTGTGTTTCGGTGTCCTAATTTGTGCCCGGCTTTAATTTTTTCTTTTTAAAGAATCACAATTATGATTAAATTTTATTACACCTCAATCGCACAAATATTACATTGTGGAATATCACTATTAAGCATGCATTATGTGAAATATCTTACCTTTCCCGTCACCGGATGTCATATTTAATTTCAATATCATATTGCATTTCAGTTTTTATGTGTTACTTGGTGCCGTATCAAGCGACGGTCGTTTCCTTCATAGGCAACCTTTGTACCACGACGATGGTATTGGTGTTCCCCGCAACCATGGAACTGTGCATCCTGTATCCAAACAACTATGGGAAGTACAAACTGTACCTCGTGAAGAATTTAACGATAGTAGTGCTCGGGCTCATAGTCTGGGGTTACGGTGTGTTGTTGTGCGGCAATCTTTTGTACGTTCGCGTTATAACCTCTTATTACGTTAGTGACATAAATTTTTTTCGTTAACATAATTTTATGTTATCAGCGTGTAACTGTTAATGTGTATAATTGAACATTTTTTATCATGTAACTTATTTTATTATAATTGTCGTATAATTTATCATAAAATTGTGATATAATATAATTGTCATATAACTGTAATAAACTTTTTTATCTTCACGCCTGGAACCCCCAAGAGGTAGGCAGAGGTATGCAGAACACTCGAACATTTCACCAGTTACGTTTACGTCTCACTATGGAATAGGTGGTGAGCTTATTGCCATACTCAGGGCACGTATTTAGAACCACCACTAGAAAGTCTATCTATATATGTACTTATACTATCTATATATTAATCTAAGTCTAATACTATCTATATATTAAGACCTTTTGCTCCCTTTTAACGAACGGTGGGCGAACGGGAATATGAAAATTGACACAATATAAAGTTCATATGGGGGATCATTGCAGGAACATACTATTTTATGAAACAAAGCATTATAAATACATTACTGTACGTACACGTGAGTAGAGCTGGTAATAGGAATATATCGATATATGTAATTATTTAGAAATAT
>DWEJ01001008.1:0-14168 GCA_018245835.1 Mysoria sejanus stolli
TTGTTATTTATAAGATTTGTACGAATTATGAGCCAAAAACAAAATGGTATTCCATATTTGGTTACTTTCCCCTACATATTAGGATGTGTTTGTTAAGACATAATTGGTTGCAAGAAAAACAATTCGATTAGTTGACAATAATCTATAAACCTACTGGCATAGTTTTTTTTTATATTATAAAGGTGACAAATAGGTCAGGAGTCTTTTATTTTTAAAAATGGACTAGTGTTTCATGGACATGAGCTAATTGAATCTGGTTATTGTTACATTTAAGTATTACATTTTACTGTTCGAGTGGATTTAGGTTCAGATAGCTCAGATAGAGATTAGATCAGAGTGTGGAAATGTCACTCGATTTTAATTAAAAAATAATGATTTTTTTACGACATATTCTATTATGTGAACTCAAATGTGTCCTCTAATGGTTTTTCCAGACGATCGCCTCTTAAACACATTCCAAAATTTAAAGAACAAAAGCATCTATTTCCACTCGAATCGATCAGGCGTGTGAGCTGAACGATTAGTTTATAGTATGTCGGTTTGGTCACGTCTGACGCCACCGTGCCCGGCAGGCGGAAACCGCAGAACCTGACGCCACCGCTGAGCAGCGACTCGGCGAACTCGCTGTCGCCGCGCGCGTCGCCCGGCGCCGGCAAGCGCGCGGCCGCCGCGGCCGACGACGCGCCCGCCGCCAAGCGGCGCATCTCGCACTACCGCCGCGCCTCGCCGCCCTCCTCGGGCTACGCCACCACGTCCTCAGGCGAGCGCCACGCCTCCGACAACGAGGACGGGCTGCCCGACCGCGCCGCCGGTCAGTATACTGTACACTGTTAACGTGTCAGTAACCATTGAACTTCATATACGTTATGCTTTAAGACTGTTATGAGTCTTATGAAATTCGCTGTAGAGAAAATGAAATTAAGAAATACTTTATACCGATTAGTATAGTATTTAATAATATATATCATGCTAACTATTAATATCCGGTGCACCTTCTGACTTTACACTTAAGTGTACTTGTTAATTTCAACTACGAGGTTTCATTTTATCCCAATTGGAATTGTCCAAAATATCAAGTACAGGTAAGTAGGATATGCCGAGCTGGCGTCCGCGTTGCGCCCCTCGGCTCTCACTCCTAGCTCGCCTTCTCATATCTTTTGTCTAGTATTTTTATTTATTTTTTTATTTTCTCCGTGGACCTACATATAAGCTACTTTTCATCCTAGAATTACCACGAAGTCGATATTTACGCGGGAAAAACTTTTTGACGCACTGATTTCCACACGGGCGAAGCCGCGAGTACATCTAGTTAACTATATAACGACGTATTCGACTGCGTGGACGCTAACTCTTATTTGTGTCGACCTAGTTAAAAACATCGTACTTGTGAAAATGTATGTATTCAACAAAACCAATTTTATATACTTGTGCCCGTTTATCATACTATCTTGTGTAATTAAAAAAAATCACGCTTTCATGATTATTTTGTACAAAAGTATAACTCTATTGACAATTGTAGAGTCACATCTGTATTTAGTCACTTCAGTAGTCATTATTATTTATCCATCGTGAAACAAACCTTCCTCATGTCTGGGTATCGGTAATATTCTATTGACTTGGGAATTACATACGCGTTATATCTAAAATGTTATAAAATTAAAACGTAGCACGTGTTCTAGATAACGGGGAAAAATAAACAGATAGCTGTCGCTCAATCTCTACACACTTTCAAGAAGCTTCATTATTTTAACTACGAGTACTTTAAAAATATTAAAATGTTGCAATCATATTAAATAGTTTACTGCTATAGTTGAGCAATGGACTCATTGTCTCCCTATCTTCCAAAGTTTCAGTAGAAATGAAAGGCAGCCGTTAGAGTAGATGCAAATCTAGCAGAGACGGAAGAACTTTACATTTCATAGGCACGCTTAAATGATCAACAGAACTAAATGTCGAGTAATTTTATCCCCCTATAAGAGTAAATTATTTTTCATATATTTTTATTCCAGTGAAGTACACACAATAAACGTTTATAATCAATCGACAGTTATGAAAAACTAAACTATTTTTTGAGGACCACTCTTATTATGTACACCAACTAGTCAGAGGATAATTAATTCCTCTCCGTAAACAAAGGCAACCCAGTAATGATACTACTTTAATAAAGTTGTTTTTGTGGTTAATTCAATTGAGTAAATTGTGCATGTATGTATGTATGTATATGTATACATATGTAAGCGGGCGCTCCGATAACGAGCCGCGGTGGCGTGCTCGACTGGCTGGTTTCTTATTGAATATTATTGAATTGATTGTTACACATAAACAGCTCTTATTGATACTGAGTCTGACGTATTGATAATAACCATTGCATTATAATTTTACTTATAATATACCTATGTTGCGAATAATTTCAATTCCTATGATAATGTGTACTCGAAATGTTATACAATTAAATGAATGCGGGGGTGATTCATTGCAACGATATTGAATGTGTGTTCTCTTTTTGTTTGCAGTGAAAAAAGACAACGGCTACACCCTCAACTTTACCACTGTCAAGGATCTCTGTCCCAGTCCTGTGAAAGCAAACGGTTTTAGAAATAGTCCACCAGTAGAACAAACTAGTATCACAGGTGTGTAAGAATGTTATTTATATTTTAAAATGTTCACAATGTCTTCGCTATGCTACAGGAATAACTTTTTTTATTATAGTTTTATTAGCCATATATTGACTGTAGTACGTTACACATGAATACATGAAAATTATTCACTGTGAAACTGATGACCTAAATTTAACATATACATATACATATCATCATTATATCTATCTGTGTCTAAGTCCACTGATGGACACAGCCCTCCGCTGGGGGATGTTTGCCCATAATCCATACCCATATATATATTATATACCAACTGTGACCTCGTAATGATACAACTTTTACTAAAGAAAAAATGACCGTGAAAGTTTATTTATACATTGAAATGTTAATGTGAGGAACACAACAAGCCGTGCGATAGCGCCCCGGGCTGCTCGTGCGATGCGAGGTCGGAAACCGCAAGTGGGTATCAATGCGATTATTGATATTGTAATGTAAAGGTGAAGGAAACCGCTTCACTGAAAAGTCAATTTTAATCAGAAAATATTGCACTGTAAAAATGTCGTGTCCCAATAACCTCTGTATAATCCACACGAATCAGTTTAATTGATGTTTTATATTATTTTATTGCAGTAAAAGACATCACAAATACGGAACCACTAGAAAATACAGCTTTAACGTCTGTGCCTGATGAGAACATGACTGATTTGGTAGAACTTGAAAGGTAACCTTGACGTGTCATTGTTTTGGAATTAATGCATTGTACAATATTATCTTTGCAATATAAAACCCAATGAAGACAGTCATTGGGTTTTATATACAAAAACAATAGCTTGTAATTGCTTAAAAACATTAATATATAATTAAGTTAATGTTAGTTATGTCTAGGTAAATTTTATAAAAACAAAAGTTGACAACCCTAAACGCAATAAAATGTTTTAATATAAATATCGCAAAGCTTTGATAAGTCTGTTCCTAGCTGCACTCGGCCTGACCTTGTCGCATCCAATATGGAATGCACCAGTGTCTAATGTCATGCTCTTGTCACAACCTACACTAATGAGTCTATGAGTCTATGATTTATTGCACTATGAATTAATGTTACCAATGATGTGTTCGTCAGTATTAATGTATTATTCATTGTAGTCCTTTTTTTGTATCGTGCAGGTGATAATGATAATAATTTGTTTATATATGACTAGCGTATCTATACATGCTATTTTGTAGCGTAATTCGTAATAATGTTGAATTAATCAAACTCGCGTCTCAAGAGCTCGAGTTAATCTCGCTCGTTCATGATGTCACTGGCCATATAACAGACGAGGCTCTAGCGAGCCGTCGCTCGCGGTGTAACTAACGCGCGCCCGCAGGCAGTACCCGCCCATCACGAGCTCGGGCACGCGGCGCGCCTACAAGAACGAGTTCGCGACGCTGTACACGGAGTACCGCGCGCTGCACGCGCGCGTGGCGGCCGTGGCGACGCTGTTCACGCAGCTCGAGGCGCAGCTGCGGCGCGCCGAGCCGCAGTCGCCGCACCACCGGGTACGGCGGAGTCGGAATGTTCTAATTGCAATTAGTCGCTCTGAGTCTGGATTCGTCCTCTCTGTATGGTACTAGGTTCAACACCTATACCAAAATGGGACGTAAACGTAACTAATTAAATATGGGAGTGTATCTGCACACCCGTCTACCTCATAGGGGTATAATGATGAGTAATATTGGTTAAAATTTGTCTCTCCATACATTTTCCATTACTTAAAAATTGCAATGTAGTAGTACCCTGCATTGTTTATTTGTTTCAAATTGTCAAGTACACATGGACAAGGCCAATACAACATCAAGGTTTTAAAAATTTTAGCTGTTTTTTCATTGACATATCACTACGAAAATTATACTTGATTGCCTTCAATTTCGTCACCGTTTTCGAACGATGATTATTGTTAGTATCGATATTAATTTGTAATGACATAACAGGTATACACGCTAACGATACAAATACAATACCTCCATGAATATTGAAATTACCCAACGACAACAAAACAATATCAGCGTTATCGCCTCGCCGTCAACGCTCTGAAGCATGTTTTAATCTTATACGTTGATATGAATAGTACGATATCAGTACGAAATATAAATATTCCACAAATTGTATGTATTTCATGGAACACTTGAATAGATTATAATAATTTTAATACACTTAACCTTTAACGTTCATGTTACAAAAATATGGCCGGTTTATGGCAATAGGCTTACCACGAATCCCATGATGGGACGTAAAAGTAAGTAGTGAAACGTGGCAATGGACCACATTCCTCTGCCTGCCTCTAAGGGTACTACAGGCGTAATGCTACATGTGCGTGTGTAAGGTTGTATAAGTATCCCGCATGTCCCGCGCAGAGCATAGAGCAGCGCATCGTGGAGGAGTACCAGCGCGTGCGCGGCGACGCGGCCTACCAGCGCCAGCGCCGCCGCTACAACTACCTGCACCGCAAGCTCAACCACATCAAGCGGATGGTGCACCAGTACGACCAGCTCGTGAGTGCCTCTATACCAGCCGAGGAACGTCTCCATTTGACAAATCCCGGATTATATAATCCCCACTTGGCAAAAAATCTGGCAACGCTGAAATATACATATGTGTGTGTGTATATATATATATACTGATGTCTATATGTGTACTATATAAAAATAGTTAAATACAAAATACAATGGAATTAAATGGGCGTGTGTCGAGATGTGTACATGCGGACATGTAACAAAATATTTTAAATCATTTCTATAAGCAACTATTATGGAAATGCTTTAATTCGCTCAAAACCTTCCAGTAAAATGAAGCTCTGCTCTAACTAATATTAAACAGTACTGACAATCTCTTTAAAATCCAATATTTAGCGTTAATATTAAAAGGCATTAAAATAAACTACTATATACTCCATTGTTTGTATACTTTACTACTATTTTTTATTAAATACATAATGGCAACAATGTGAATAACCTTCTCATTGGTAATATTTGCTTTTCAAGTCTGTAACTCGATTAAAGGACTACCGGGACCTCCCAGTAAGTATATATATAATTAAATAATAAGTATATTATATGTATGTATATCAAAATTAAAGCATTAAACCAAAAATGGTTAGAAAAATCCACAAGTGACGAATGTTTTCATTCAAATT
This sequence comes from Mysoria sejanus stolli, assembly GCA_018245835.1. Classification (NCBI taxonomy): domain Eukaryota; kingdom Metazoa; phylum Arthropoda; class Insecta; order Lepidoptera; family Hesperiidae; genus Mysarbia; species Mysarbia sejanus. The sequence goes on from DWEJ01001008.1 coordinate 5,771, forward strand.
CTCATTTATTAATTAAACATAAACCGTTGACGTCAGATTTAAATAAGTTATGTGTGCACAAGTGTGTGTGTCTATATACTTCTTTGTTTGTTATGTTGTCGTCGTTAGTAACATTAAAAATAAATAAATTACAAATTTAATTTTACCGTGTGTTAGATTCGATAAATCAAAATTGACACAATAATGTATTCTTAAAGGTCAAAAACACACCATCCATGGTTCATACAGTCATGAAGGGCAAAAAAATTAACAATGTCGAAAGAATATTAAAAAAAGTTTGAACTTACCTGTATACATTAAACTATTGTAAAAAAAACACCCCTTGTACAACTAATTATAACAATTTTTATTTTTGTAATTTCTGTGTGTATATAAATAAATAGATGAAATAGAAAAAATAGAAAACCTATTATAAAATAAACTATTATAAACGAAATTATTATAAACAAAACTATTAAAAACTAAACCATTATATACTGCACCTGTATATACTAAACCATCATAAACTAAACTATTACAAATTAAACTAAACTATTATATACTAAATTATTCCGAAGTATTATATTCCGAAATATAAAATAAAATAAAATGATATGTTAAATTCAATATCTCTTTTCAATATCAATATGCTTTTACAAACAAGTTATTACACTCCCTAACGGAGTTTCAATATTGATTTTTTTTTATATATGTTTAGTTGTTTGAAGTAAAAAGTTAGTTCGTTAATTTAAAAATGAAAAACGTTGATTAAATAAAATGCTGTTATTGAAGGCGTAGGAAATATTGTAATTTCCATAAGTACATCGTTATGTTGTTTCAATGTACTTCAGAAATGTTTAAAATAATTTGTACTTTCTTTAAAGAAATTTACATCCTTGATCCCATTGATATAATAATATGTTCCAATAAAGGACAGAACGTGCCTATGCATAGAAAATTGGTATCAATATCCTTGATAGCAATGTATAATCCTGCTTTAAGAAGTTGTTAGATCAATAGTTTGGACGTATATTCTTTTACAGTTGTCAGGGCCAAGGGCCATTGCCGTCAATTTACTATATTACTGTTCGTTGGAATCACAGTGTCATTTTGTAATTGGCATTACAATACGCAGTGTCTAGTTAACACACTTCCCTATGTTGATGCAATAGCAAGTGCTAGCTGCACGAAAATCATTTGTGTCATTTTATTGTATTGCATTTACATAACCATTTGACACATGCCTATAGCTGTCGTTAAATGACGTGCTCGTGCAGTAAGTGTCAATCCGACTGCGAATTAAGGCCGTGTGGTGTCCCGCAGCGCAACCTGAAGCCGGAGCGCGTGGCGGCCGCCAGCACCACGCAGGCGTACTGACGGCGCGCCGCGCCCGCCGCCCGCGCGCCGCCCCCCGCGGCCGCGCGCCGCTCCCCCGCGTCGCCCGCGCCGAGCTCCGTCGCGACCTGTCCGTCTACGTGGTTTTCTGTACGAGTCATACCTGTTCTGGTCGGCTGAACTGTAAAAAATTGTCGTTATGTTATCGCGGGCCGATTTCGAATGTGTGTATAGATAAGGTCGGATGAAAATCACGGACTCCGACGGATCGCGATGTAGTTTCTACATGGGAACGAATGGATCTACACAATATTGCGTCACCGCCACATGGACCTCGGAAATAACTCATTCATCGATTCAAGCTTTGATCTGACCCCACGAAGATGTAAGATATCCCCACGATGCAGGATATTTATATCGAGCGTGTGCCGAGGAGCGCGACAGACGGCTGCGCGCCGACGGGGCTCCGTCCTAGGCCTCGGCGATTGTTGTTTTATACAGTTTAATATTTTATGTTTCATTGTTCTTCCGTTAATTTAAAACTATCGAAGGAGATTTTATTTGAAGACTACGATGAGACGCCGCGCGAGGAAGACGCTTCTTCGCCGATCACCGGATATGAGGGCCCACGTAAAAATTAAGGAAACGTTTATACCTAGCTATATATTATTACAGCATATTTTCAGAATATAAAACTCGTTATCGTTGTATAATGTGTCTTTTGTCTGTCCGCTGACTATTTTCATATAGAAAGATATCTATATTTTCTACCCGGTGTGATGGCAGCGGAAAGACGAAGGACCGGTCGTTGATACGCTTTCGAACACTAATATGGGACTTACCTATAGATAACATATAATAACGTGTTTGCCTTAATAGCTGATAATTAAATAATCATGAAATTTTACTTTGTAATAGCTATAAAGTAAGAAATTTAAGCTGTTTGTTTAAAAGTGACTTAGGATTTATGAAGACCGATATTTTTGTTCGAAAGTATGTGATGTTTTTTGCCGTTGTTACTTGTTGTTGGTGTGTGGCAATTGCAAGCAACATTGACATCGTTCTTATAGATAACTTTTATATATAAAGAACTCATTGGTTTTCGAAGTGTAAATACTAAATACTTTTATATATTTAATATCAAATAAGTACATGATAGTCCAATAGTAGAATATTTGTTCGTCCACATTTTATTCCATTCGAAATATATTGCCGTCTTGTGAAAAAATATAATTGTCCAATCGAATTCCGCTTCAACTGTTTGCCGCCATTTTTAACCGACTTCAAAAAAAAAGATGAGGTTCTCAATTTGCTTTATTTCTCTTGTTACCGTCAGACACCGTCTTACACCGTCATGTTAACCGATCGGGGATATTTTTTTTTTAGGAGGAGGGTACACTTTTCATTTGGTTCTATTTAAATGTAAAAATAACTACCACCCCCCAGTGGCGAAAAAATGGGGAATGGAAATTTTAATGGACTCTATTTTATGTATAATTTAGCATTGTATCTATGAGAAAATGTACATATAATTAAATACATATATAAAGAAACATGTAAACAAGCATTTTGTTATAGTTTTTGTTACAAAATCAATTTCTTTGAAGTCGGTTTCATTTTTCTTTTTGATTTAGTTATTGTTATTATTGAAATGTTTGATGTCGTAATGTACATATTTCTGTCGACGTCACTCTTAACGAATCGATGTGTTCTAAAATTGTTGCAATTTTAAACGTCAATTTGAATGTGTTTCCAATGAGAACGAACTTATTCGTAACTCCTCGTTATTCATACCTATACTATTTACGCGCAATGTCCTTTCGCTTCTAAACAATCCATCCATTAGAGTGTCGGACGGTCTTCTCGTATGTGTCTTGCCCAGCTTGCATATTGTATATAGTATCATTTAAAAAAAGGTTTATCACGTTCTTGTTAAATTTACTATGGGTAGTGTAATATTTTCAATTATTATTATGATTATTTTCATTTTTTTATAATATAAATACATTATTAATATTATATTCGATTCGTGACGTGACGCCGTCATGTCGTCGCGATGGAAGCGAAAAACTTGTATATATTGGGAAAGGGTGTGAACATCTAATTTACTTAGTAATGAAATAACTCATATAATGTCACAAAAGTAAAATCACCGGTTGAGATTGTCGACGGCCGCGGCGACACGGCGGCGGCGTCCTGTAAATGTGGTCATACGATTTGCCAAAATTACTATATTAATACATTCATTTTATATTTAATTAGTTTTTAATCGCTGCTCCTCATGATATTCACGAAAGTCAGCGGCGACCGGCCAGTGTCGACACATCCACTAGGCGTAAGAGTAACTCTTCGGATCAACCCTCCAGATCAAAATAAATTCGTTATTTAATTTAGTTTGCATTGAGGCCACCCGACCACACGGAAGCATTGCGTTCCTCGACTTTTAAAAAGAGAACATCAAAATGTCACTTCCTGTCCCGGCCCAGTGCACGGAAGAGAGCCGTCTTTGCGTATTTTGTCCTGAAATTAACGTCCATATTTGAAAATGATTTAGTGTTAAGTATGTCTGATTTCTGGATTCTGGTAATAAAATGTATTTTTTTCAAGCGTGTCCAAATGTTTTCTAAATGCATTATCCGTTCCCCGGTTCTTATCACTTTGATGCTCAGAAATTGTAACGGTATTTTGATGTAGCTTGATATGTGGCAATTGAATCCTATTGCGTAATGCGATCAATCTTATTACACTTTGGATATACATATAAAGATAATTATTTAAAATAATTGTAAGACGAAACATCGAAATGGCAGCCAATTAAGAAATTATTCTGTAATTTATCAATGTACAGTATTCGAAATTTGTAAATGTGTACGCTAATTACGGCCAATCGTTATCGCCAAACTTTTTGATGCATCAAAAGCCACTGTGTCCTCGTGAAATTTTAACGTAATATTATATCCAATTATTTGTTATCGAATGTATATAAAATATATGTATAAATAACTAAATTAATAATTATATTGGGAACATTGAATAGGTTTACGAAACCTCGTTGATGGATAATTGTTGTTTCGATTATATTTTCGTCAATTATTATGTCAAAGCGGCTTTGCTAATTATTTTTGTCATTGAAACCGTCAATTGTTTTCCCAAAGCACCGGTGCACCACTTTGGCACTTGGCACAGTCAATTGGTATACAAGTGTCCCTTCTTTGCTCACACGTTGTTTACTTTACTGTTTTATTAATTTTACTCATTAATGATTAAAAATGCTCAATGTTACGGTCATGATATTAGACGATTGAAATTTTAACATGGAAATTTAATTTATTTTATTATTTATTTCACCATCATCGTAAACATTACTCAGAAATGTTCATTATGGCCTGTGAACTTGTACTCGTTAATTGTTTCTACTCTGTCATAACGTTTGCTGAAACTCCCGCGCGTGTAGTGCGACCCGCTGCATCACAAAAACAATGTTGTTTATAGTTTTGCACTTATTATTTCAATTTGATTAGAACAAACCTTTAAAATGTTATTGTTACCAGTAGTTTAAGTACTATCGATTGTGTTATTGTAATGTGTAATAGCTATTGAAATATACCATCTATAGTGAATGAACTTTTTTTTACGTGAGGTGGTATAAATTTTTTGTGTTAATATTTCTCATGAGGAACTTGTTGATTTTATTGACGCGGATGTAGTCATGAATGCATTCCATTTGTCGATGCCGTTGAAACTTCGTTTGTCGATGCACGCGGCCACCTCTGTTGTATGTCTCGACGGTCTATTTAGTTTAATTTATTGATTATGATTATATATTTTTGGTTGTTTTTAAATTGTTAAATCAATTCAATTATCGCATAAAACGCCCGTGCATCAACATACTGATGAACCAAAATATAACCAGTACCTAAATATTTTCTTGAACTGAATAATATATCCCATATTGACATGGTAATTCTGTAATATATAAGAGGGAGTAAGAGAATATCAAACGTTTCCCGTTTGTTACCGGACACATTGTTAGGGTGTTTGAGCTGAAATATTTGTATTTTGTCATGTTTATACAAATGATAGTATCTCAATATAATAATATCATAGTCCATTGTACAGAGTAGGCGATGTATAGAATCTAGTAACGTCATCATTTTTCTTAAATCCTAGTTAGTTGTAAATTAGTTGTACTAATTTCACATTTGTATCGTTTTTATTTACCAGCATGACAAACACGCCATACTGTCTTGCGTCGCGGAGGTGGCGTCTTTGTCATGTTCAACTTAACACGTTATACTTAACATAGCTGATATTACAGCAGCGCCCGCGCCGGCGATCTACAGAACAATTTAAATACTATGTATTACGTCAATGTAAATAGATTACGAATTAGACATTTAGACATTGTAAGTGATGTAATCGTAGTGTTTTATTTTCTTTTTTATCGCTAATGAGATGTACAGTAAAAGGGGGACTTAAATGAGTTTGTGTGTGGATCCGTTCAGTGTCGGTGCGAGCGAGCGGCCGGCGAAGGCCGCGACGAAGCGATGCTGCGATATTCCTCGTGCCCCTCGAAATATCAGTGCATTAATATATGAGTCAAGATGTATAGACGATGCGGTAGTGTTATTGTGTATAGATGTGTTTATACTAGCTCGAGTCAGGCGGAAGAGACCGATACTTGCCACCGGTTCGAGCGAACGACGACAAGCTATGAATCCTGACATCGGCTCACGTTAATTAGCTTTTAAATATTTCATCAAAATATAAAATACACAAAAAAAAAATGGATATAAATTTCTCGACCAAGTGCTGGTTGTTTTTAAATTATTAAAATGTAAAAAAAATTAGATTTTAAACAAAGTATAGGTACAATTTATGAATTATACTTTTCTTTTCGGCATTTCGTGTATATAAGTGGAAGGGACTTTGCTTTTTCCGCTGAGAAATCGACATTTTTATGTACTCAGTTATTTAAGTTAAGAACATTCATTTAACACTTGTTGAAGCAACCTCAGTGTGGAATGTTCTTTTTATGTATTTTGTGATTTCTTATGCTCATGTCCTTTTCCATTGCTTATTTTTGTTTCGCTGTCTAAATGTATAATATGGTTTTGTTAAGGCAGGGTAATGCAGACATGAGAAGAGGTACTTTTTTATTTTTGAATTTAATATTTTTGAATTAGATTGATGATTTGTTCGAATGTTTAAATTGAGTTGAATTAATCCATTCAATGGAATTTGTATTGTTACGAGAGGCGCAAGAGCTTGTTGTTTTTTTTTAATAAGTCATTGATTTGAATTTGGAAGAAAATGAGGCAGCTTTTAGTTAATTACGATTGTCAAGTTACCACGCAAGCATTGGCGTTACCCTCCTGAGTTCAGCGGGCACGGAAAGCGCGAAGTCAGTATTACATCACGCAACACGCATGAGCTGAAGGGAGGTTGTGAAGAGTATTGTTATAAAAGGTACCTATTCAAAATCTGGGGAACAGACTAACTTGTCCTCTTGTCTGATAGTATTGCTGCAATATGCATTTATGCCATCTTCAATTTTATTTGAATTTTGGGATCAGTGCCAAAACTTTCTCCTTCTTGTTTAAATCGAAACGATGCAATTGTTAGCAAGCTTGAAGAAACAGTTGAGTTATTTGTTTAGTTAGTCTGCCATTTTGTGAATATTTTGTTTTGATAGTAATATGTAAATCTTTTATAATATATTTGTTTACAATAAATAAACGACAACATTATAAATAAATGAAATTGTATTTTCCATTTAAACTGATGAAAAAAAATATAAAAAGAATAATATGCAAAGAAATATGTTGTTTTTATTTCAAAGTACACCTGTGGCTAATTTGGGTTGTGATCAGAAAATAACTATAATGGCCTTGTATGAAAAATCGTACATATATGTATTTACACGGTAAACAATCTAACTCTATTGCAAAAGCCTTTATTTGAGTCTCCTGTTATAATAGCAAGCTGAATGATTGCAAATTTCATCGAAATCGGTCTAAAGCGATTAAAATTGAACTAAATTGAGTGTCTCACTCAGTTCTCAACAGTCAGGACGGGATTGTGCAGTGCAATAAACTTATCAGGTCCTATAAGAGATGAATAAATGATAAGCAAAGGTTGCACAACTCCATTCAAATTGATAAACGACTATACTAAATCATTTTTGAAATTAGTCGGCTGCGAAAGTGTCTTATGGACACAAGAGCCTACAGAGGTACCACTCTACAGACCACTATCTGGTGATAAGCCGGTTTAGGGGTCTTTTCAAGAAGTGGAGACACTGGCGAGAGCGTGTCCCTTTCGCGGCGCTTTGAAAGAATTAAGAGTGAAAAGTTGCAGATGCGAGTGTAAGGTGCATGTATGAATGTCTAGTACGTGAAAGGCTCACGAAAGTGTGCCTCACGGAACTGGACGTTGATGAATGTTGGAAAACTGAAAGATAGTATGGTGGAAGCAGCGAGAGAGGTATGTGGATGTGCAAAAATACATAGTCACGTGATGCATGGTGGGATGACGAGGTCCGTGACTTCGTCGAAAAGAAGAATAAAGCCTGGCTGGACTATGTAGCGTCTTTGCAAAAGAATGACAGTATGAAAGAGGCGAAGAAAGAAATATATCGTCGGTTCAAGAATGTCACGAAAACCTTAGTGAATGAAAAGCGGGCGAATGAGAGAATGAAAGCCGAAGAGAGACTGGCGAAGGATTTCGAGACTAACACCAAACTCTTCTGGAGGGAGGTGAAAAAGTCTGCGAATTCACCGCGAGCCTCCAGAATGACGAGAATTAAATCTAGGGATGGTGCCATTCTTGAAAACACACCGGATGTGTTAAAACGATGGAGTGAATATTACGGAGATATGTATGCTAATGTTCTCACTGAGGGCATAGAAATTGATAACATTTCTGTGCCTTCATGTGAAAATATTATTATGAAAGAGATTGAATAGGCGATACGAAGTTTGAAAGGTGGCAAGGCTGCGGGTATTGATAAGGTGTCTGCTGAAATGATCAAATATGGTGGCAATGTCGTTCGGGACTCTTTCTGGTTGTTGTGCAATATGTG
>DWEJ01001009.1:0-14168 GCA_018245835.1 Mysoria sejanus stolli
AACAGAGACAACAAAGGTATCAGTGGGCATCCTTACACATTACGACTTACGACCATAACAGATGACAAAGATAACGCTCGAAAGAACGACGCGGGGGAAAAGTCTTCCGCGATTGTGCGACACCGGGGGTGATTGAATACATTTGTGTCCACTAAAGGTTAACTTGCGACATTCAATGTATTTTTACACAAATGGCCAAAAAAAACCCAGTGATGTGAAGCGAGGGGAGAAATGGGGGATAGCTGTATATACCTATAGAGTAAGATTCCAGAGCCGTAAGACACAAACTTGTTTTCTAAAGCATAATATATAACTTTCGGTTTTCTTTTCGGCATATAACTTATAATAGGAGAATCAGTCTGGATATGTGCCCGATAGATGGCGATAGTCTCACCACCTACTCCATAGTGGGACATAAAAACGTATGCGGTGAGACGTAGGAGTGCTCTGTATTCCTCTGTCTACCTCTTCGGGGATTACAAGCGTGAAGATAAAAAAAAATTGAATCACATACGAGTTGCAATTTGTATGACGGTCAAGAAAGGAATACACAAACGCACATACCGAAAATTTATATGATTAATGGTACCAATTGATTTATTTTTAAGATTTTAATACGATTGTATACCTAATTATCTAACTTCTGACAGTTCTGGTAACTTTTTAAACAAGCAATCGATGAACAAACTTTAGGCTAGTAAAAAACAACAGTACAATCGATTTTGAAATTTGAACGAGACGTTCGATAAAATCTGCATCGTTAATCATAACGAGTTCAATAAACGAACGATATGCATTAAGTGTTTAAAAAAATTCAATCACCCATTGTCTTGGTGTAGCTGCCGGAGCGGCGAGAACACGTCTCAGCACCAGCGGCAGTGCGCACCGCGCTTGTAAAACGTTAACAATGTATGGAACTAATTTAGAACGATCGACTAACTGGGGCACTGTGCACATTGTGTGCAAAGAAGGAATTTTAAGAGGGTCTTGACCTGGCAGACACCATTTCTCAAGCTCGCGTAAGGATTGAGCGATTTGGCTTTTTATTATGTAGATGCGATTTTTTTAAATTTGCAAATAAATAGGTATATGAAGAGATATAAGTATGTTAAAACCTGTGGCGAAAAAGTGGTATAACAAATAAAAAAAAAACGGTTTCCAAGATTAAAATCATAGCTATAATGTTATATACAATATACATACATATTTTGAAAGTTTCAGTTTTTTTAGTGAATGTCGAAATTGATAGCATATAAATAAAAGTCATTGAAACAATATCCTGAGGTAACTCTGTGCCCACATAGATCCTGAGGTAGAATAATTTTAAAACTTGTACCAGTAGCGTATCAGCGAGTCGTTCAACCCTACGCCGAGGTACGGTCCGTTGCAAATGAATCCTAAGGACGTAATCTTATTAGCCGTCAATGCGCTTCGACATCCGGATTGTATCAGAAACGTCGCGGCGACTGCACGACTCCGATGCCGGGTATGGGTTACCATGGTAACATGACGGACAGGATAGGCAAGACTTAGTATTGCAAAAATTCGTAAATACTAGAATTCTTTACGCATTAGCTAATTTCTCTTAAATACATCATTTCTCTCATACACCATTCTCAACATTCTAACCTCGCTTACAGATTTATTCAAACTCATCAACATGACAGCAAGAACCGAGAACATCACTAACAGGTGTTACCTACTTTCTTAGAAGCCTAACTTCTATCCAAGAACAAGCCCAAGATAAATCGCAAACGACATTTAAGATTTCAATAGACCCACCAGCACCCTACATAGATAGATGTACGCGCAAGACGAGCCAGACAAGTGTTACACACATGATGGCGCGGTGTGTGTAAGACGAGCTGATCGGGTTTACCGTAAGGGACCCGATTACGTCGCGAATAAATCGCTCTCCGACGACCGACCGACCGGACGGACGGACGGACGGACGCGGCCGAATTAACGGTAACGCGCCGAATTCGGCCGAGTGTGCTTCGCGCTCGCGTCAATTAACCAGACTGATCATAGAAGACGCAAACACGTACGCACTAGATGTGCAAACACTAACATTTTATGGGGATTATTATTGTCTGCCTCGTAGGTCGTTTTGGTTGCAAGTGCGACTGCCGATCGGGAGGTCCCGGTTTTGACTCCCGGGTTGAACACTGCAAAAATTTACTGCTTTAGACTTTCTTGTAATGGTTCAGAGTCTGGATATGTGCCCGATGTATGGCAATAGGATCACCACCAAGTCCATAGTGGGATGTAAACGTAACCGGTAAAACGAAGGGGAGATCTGCATTCCTCTGCTACCTCTTCGGGGATTACAGACGTGAAGTTACGTTACGTATTATTGAACGGGCTGCCCAGTCTTGACAAGGTTTTATAACTTAGGGCTCGTTAATTTGTCACAGTTCGAAATAAACCTTTCAGTTTCCCAAAGCACATTCTGGAAAGTTCACAAGCGAGATACGAGCAAGCATCTCGTAGACCACACAGAACCACCGCTGGCAACAAATTTTATACGCTCAATTGACTCAACACCGTCGCACGCATCGGAACTATCCTGCGCCCGGTTATGAACAATGCCACATCTGTTGGTTGGAACTATAAAGCACTAGAATCGTTTAGCTCCCTAGCCGAGCGTTGCCGGAAATCCTCTCATTCTATTCGGACTAAAAGTACTTAGCACAAGAAAACAATTTAAACATATTGGTTGTAATAATAACATCCTGTGGAAGCACATAGCCATCACGATTCGTTAGCGCCAAGTGATCGCGGCGCGCACGCAAATATCCAACGCGAGGAAACTGGGAACTTAAATTAAGTTTACTACATGAACTGTCCTGGGGTTGAACACGCACTAAAGCGCACAATCGTGATTACCATACAGGATTTACGTGAAAATTTTATCTCATAACTAGCTGTGCCCGCGGCTTCGCCCGCGTGGTAATCAATTTTTACGTAAAAAAAGCAGCTATCAGCAGCAGCATATGTTATGTAGCCTATAGCCTTCCTCGATAAATGAGCTATATAACACTGAAAGAATTTTTCAAATCGGAAAAATATTTCCTGAGATTAGTGCGTTCAAACAAACAATCAAACTATTCAGCTTTATATTATTAGTATAGAAGTGTAGATAAACATATTAACTATGCAAAACTCTATAGAATCGCTGCAGTTTCTATTGACATTGGTTACCTGGTACCTCATGTTGATCACAAGTAACGGACTGTCTGTGCTTACAGCTCACGAGCGCATGCAGCCCCGTGGGAACTGTCAACGAAACGCCAGTGTGACGCCACAATGGCCGCCGGGGCGTTTAGGTCTAATTGGATGATACTTTGACGTCGAGGTGACAAAACTATTAAACGCGATAATTACGACAACGGAAAAAAAAATTACGACATTTCGTACGGGCAATGTGAATACGACAACATCAAGTCGCTCATTTGTTAGTTTAACAAAAAATTCGCATAGAATGCTCGCTGTTTGCCCGGTATGGGGTCCTGTCTAACAACATGATAATAATGTAACGTAACATCACGCCTGTAATCCCCGAAAATGTACGCATAAGGGTGTAGTACACTTCCGCGTTTCACCAGTTACATTTACGTCGCACTATGGAGCACGTGGTGAGCCTATTGCCGTACACTGGACACATACAGACTCCCAGTCACTACTAGAAGATTTAACATAAAAAATCAATTAGTGCCTGACCCGAGATTTCAACTCAGGACCTTTCCCAAGACCAATGAGACAGTCGTAGAATAAAATAATAATAAAATAATATGCGCTTAGCGATTACAAAATACATCTGTACGAACAGCAAGCGTACGACAATTATTATATCCGTACAATAAAGCGCTTATCGTAATTACGTATTTCTTTAGTATTCGATGTGACGAACGTGGCATTTATGAAAACGATAAAACCTTGTCAGTAACTCATTACACCACATTGATGCAACAGCAGACCACCGAGACTGAAATACACATAATAATATAAAGTAATCTAGATTTTAACGAAGATAAGTCGAAGGCCATAAAACGTTACAATAGCGTATTAAAAGTCACAGTTTAAATCCGAAGACGAAACGAATCTAACTAATGACATAATTGAATCAAGAGACGGCGCGATACAAAATTTTATTTTTAATTCAACTGCTAATGCTTGTACATGTACAATTAAATTCCAACTGAAATGCACACGAAATAGACGTTTAAAATTGGAACGAAATGAAACAATAGCATTCTTGAGTCGATGATATACATAGATATTCATATTTATATATATTTGTTCGAAGCAAATGAGTTACAGTCAGAGTAAATAAAACATGTACTTGTTGAGCGAGATGGTATACCTACAGCTTGTACATCTGTGGCGCACAGTTCGATTGTATGAATCACTTTTTTTTTCCACTCCATCGTGAGCACGTAATTTCGACGTAAATAACTCGGGAATTCACAATAAATCGATGTAATATTATTGTAATAAGAAAATATGCATTTTTAATATACGCATTATTAACGTCTAAAAATGGATAAGTGAACGAGTATGTAATTGGACGCGAATCGCCGTCGGCGACCGCACGTACGTTTTTGGCTATTTCATTGATGGATGCGTTATTAAGAATCAATTTAAGTTTTTCGATATGAGTATAGGATGATCACATACATACATGCCTATCTCGTGAACAATTTGTATGGCGCCTATGTCTTTGGCGCCCGAGACGTGACATACAAAAATTAAATCACTAATTTCATTGCTTCTGCGAAAACTAAATGATCTAAATAACATAACATTCGCAATTATTATACTTTTATAAAGTATATTTGAATGTTATACAGATATATGATAAACATCTGTAATAACCTAGTTGTTTACATGGTACCTTCCACTTGGATGATATGAGATTCGTATTCTGACCCGCATCTTTGCTTCCATAACATTGTTTGTATTATTTTTAACACGAAAAATCATTTACTTTTGCTAAACATTATCTATAGCGGGTAAAGTTTGCAAAGTCGCTTTCGGAAATAAGGTCAAATTTTGGTACTAGCCTTGTAACTCAGAAAGCAAATATCCATACAACATAATGTCAGACTATACTGTTGTTATTGATACTAAACATATCAAAGACAAAGGCTATCAATGATTACCAAATTTTCAACAACCAGGAAATCATTTAGAAAAATGGATTAGAAGAAAATTTGAGATATCGTTCATATTTATACTCGAGCAACAATCAAATGTTGGAAGGTGAGCAGATTCAAAGTCGAACAATACAGTACGGTAGGGTCAACGCTCCAGCGCAAATAAATACAGCAAGAAATATTCAACGTTCGAATTCACGAACATAATAGCTGTCAATATTAAATGCCTTGTTATAATAGCAATGTTGGACGGCATGGGAACTGGCCGCGGAGACAGGTTCACAACGGGACACGTTCATTTCTTTAACAATGCACAACCAAAATAGGCAAACCACGCTCGTCAATTGTAAATCGCCACCTGCCGATGACCTCGGCACTAACGGGCACCCCACCAACTCACATATCCATTTCTGTATACACCCCGTAAGCCCGCGCGAAATGATCGCGGAGCTAAGCAGAGGTCTCTGTTAACTGGCAATGGTCTATCACCGCCAGTTTGAATAAAGGTCGAGAGGTCGAGATCACTCTGGAGGCTAGTTTGCGCCGTCGGTGTTTATTCGACGCGGCCAGCAGGGGAATGTATGCCGAGTAACTGTTTGAACAAACATTGGCAATGATCGTCAAATTAAATGCACAGAATGTGCGACAGTGTTTATGTTTATCGACGATCTCGGTGTACTCAGTCGGGTCGTACATTTGCATTGTGGCCAATGTACCTACATAATTGGCGCCGTGCCAATTATGGTGGAAACCTCCAGACGATTCGAGAAAATAACGCCCGTATCTGGAATTATTTTGTCTGCTGGCCGAAAACAGTTTGCAATGTCACGTGTCACGATAAGTATTAGCTTTGTATGCACTTTATAATAACGGAAAGTTATGTTATATTTTTCAGTAGCTAGATCATGGAAGACGGAATTTTATGTACATTTAATTGATAAAATAGGACCCTCCCATTCTGAGACGAGACCCATGTTGCAGCAGTGGAACGATAGAGGAGTCGATATCGAAAGTCAAAGTCTAACCAGTTGCTTCTTTAAGCCTTTCGATTACTTTATTTCATTTAGAATTTCTTTTATTGCATTTGATAATAATTTCTTAGAGCTACGATTCAATTAAAACGATATATTTTCAATTGAGTACAACATACACGATAATATCACACAAATGATGATGAATGTTCTGTACGCGTAGTGGCATCAGCTAGCGAACATATCTGAAATATGTGAAAGTAAATTAAGCGCGCAATCAACGGTCATAAAGCAATTAATAAGGGTGTGGCGGAAACGTTACAGGATCAATTAATAACGACTATGTGACACCCACCTGCCGGAGTTCGGGCGAGATGAGAACTCACCGCGAGACAATATTATGATAAATGATATCGAGGATCCAACTGCAACCATACACCCGTAGAGATACGCTGCACGCTCCGAGGCTCTATTAGATTATCAATTAACCTCTCGCACTGACACGCTCCATCAGGCCTAGTGCCGTTACTGGCGACGCGTGGAAATTGGACGGCCGTGAAAATATTGACAGCCTCTCATTTCCCAAAGCGGTTGAAGCTACAATACATGATCCATTGTGTACGTTAATGGTAGGTTGCGCCCGACAAACTTCCTGACGTCTTAAAAGTGTTAAAAATTTCATATGAAATTATACGGTATTCGAATACGAACGGAGTTAACCATACGTTGCGATGGCCCGCGAATACAAACATACGTTCAAGACTAAAGGTACGTATTAAATTAATAATCATATAATTCGAGGGTTTAACTTGTAAAACTTTGTGTAAATTTCATAAAACGAACTGATTGGACAACGAGCGCCATAAACGACCGTGTACCTACAGGAGAATTGCACAAACCGGTTAAATAAACAAGAGACAATATTGATGCATATAGCGCCAAAACAAACAAAGCAAGAGTATACATAAAACATTTAAGCAAACAGAAAGAGCGTTGCAGCAGAATTAAGTCACAAAGAAACGAGCGGCTCTCGTGGTTGCGAGGTCATACTTGTTGCGCCATTAATTCCGCGACAACGGGCCATAACTCCGCCATTTTATGAGAAATACAAACAATGATAATAATAATAAAATATCGTAACAACTTCCGCATTTGAATCGTGTAAAGCAATTAATTAATCCTATTAATGAGTTGAAATTTAAACGTGGTTTTATTGACGCGGTGATAAGTGGGCGTCACGCGAAACGCACAAAAGACATGTCGTCGTCATGTATGTGATAAAATTAATGATGTAATTGTATGAAAAAACACGTTTTAATTGAACAGTACACATTCAGATGTAATGACGTCATATCGAGCATACTATCAGCAAACCAAATATTTTTGAGTCCAACATCATTCAGGAACAGAAAATACCTAATTCCAGGGAATAGAGGAACAAAGAAGTATGTAGGTACGTCTATTAAATAACGTGTGTTTATTATGATGAAATCAACTGTTGACTGTAATAACGAACATGTAACTCGAACAGGTAATTATGGATTTTATGCGATACGAGATAGTAATCAATTCTGATTGCACTTTCTCGGCTGTTCTACATCAATTTGACCTTCTGGAAGATAATGTTAATCCCCATGGCAATTCCGTATCGATTGTGTGGACGTGTTCAATACCAGATTGTACTAATGACACTTATGCTAACTTTGTTATGTATAACACATTATGTTAAGTAGGCATATTAATATAAATTCATAAATATAATATAAATATAGTTAAAATACAATCTATCCACTAAAAAGTTACAGGTCGATGATTGTCAACTGAAAGAACGCAAGAACTGTACATAGACACAACACGACCATAAAAATAACGCGAGTGAAATCTAAAACTAACCACTTGACACCACGCAGGAGGTCTGAATCGACCGAATATAAAGTGTTTGAAGAACGCATAGAGAAAAAAAGCTCGCGAGTAAACATAACACTACCACCCACATCGATGTCGAATTGACTTTCGGTTAACAAATTTGTATCAGGACACGTGTAAATGATCATGGATAGTGCGCGGAAGCGTTTGAATCTAAAAATATATTCGGACCACGAGGTAAAACTGTGAAATGGATATAGCAAGCATCCGGTCGACGGGACCTCCCGCAAAGTTGATAAAATCCACGCGAATCCTAATTAAGTCATGGAGAAGTTGAAACCCGAAACCGTCTAAGATAGAGTCGTAGTAGAGAAGAACAAAATAGCGAAGAACTAGAAAGGTAACACGGTCATAATAATGATGGCGGCGTATTACAAACAAATTGACAATTAAATTCATATTAAAGGTTCAAAAGATGCAATGAAAGGTGACACATGGAAAACGATAAAGATTCGATATCGTGCGTAATCCAAATGTAAATCAAAAATGATGTATCTACCTACCGTTTTTTTTTATAAAAAAATTACGTTGAATATTATACGAACATTCGGCCTCAGACAGAACGGTACGGATAACAAATGTCGCATTATGTAAATCCTCAACGAAGGTTGACGGATATGTAAGATGTTCCCGTTATGGCGGAGACGCTTAAGCTTGCGTACATCTCAATTTCACAATGGAACCATATATTTTTTTAATGGGAATATCTTCTAAGCCACTAACGTTCACTCGTTTCCGTGATAAGAAATATATTTAAACAAGTAAATGTAGCAAAAACGAATTACCATTAATACGAGCCAAGCATTATGACTTGCAATTTTTTTGTTGTTTCTGATTAATATACAACATCAACAATAGATTTCACTGTATTCATGAATAGTAAATTAATACACACATATGTACAAAAAAGAGGCAATTAGCAAATGTGTAGTGATAATATTGACACTATAAATTCAACCTATCAGAGCACAATAGGCCAGTATTGGCTTAAATAGTTCCAATATCTATTCAAAATATTTAAGAAATGACTAATCAAATGTTATAAAAACAATCAAAACCAACACTGTTTCAACAAAACCAAGGATACAGGGTGAAAATTAAAATCCAATGTAATAATTTCCAAGTGTGTAACTTTCAACAATATTTGACGATATTCCCCCTTCCTATTTGTTCGACTTAATGTAACACGGTATTGAATTAGTAATGTGACAGTAAGTTACTGTCAGAGCGGGATTTCCATGCGGAATGGGCCCAGGAGCGGTATCGCATAGTTGCGCGACGTCGAGACACTTGGCTCGATTCCCGTATAAAATGGAACCACCAGCCACAAATGGAATCTATAACCGGAGTTACGCTTACATGAATAACAATATTGCTACAGTTGATATTTGTGTGATAATTGTAACCGAAGTTTCAGTGACTAAGTCCTCTAAATGCAAATGGGGTTGAATTGATGCGTTTTAATACGCATTTAATATTCATGCATGAATTATTAACAGCAGAAGTTCTTGCGAAGTGATAAGATTGATTTGGAATTTTGGACACGAGGTGCAAAGTATTTTGAGATATACTCGAATATTCAATTTATTTCCACTGTACTTGGCATTTTATCCTGATATGATAATTTAATTGCTATTTTGACTTATTTAAGTCAACTGTTGAAGTATTAGCGAGTGTTTCTATAATAAATAATTAATGTCGCAAATGATCTCAAATATATTTCATTCCTGAATATAATCAACCACGTATTCACAAGCGGCCGTCTAGTACTTCTCGAGTACTGATGACATCGATATAATGAAGTCTTTGTTAGATCAGTAAGCTCTATTGGAGACGTGCTATTAAAGTTTTTTAGGTGCCGAAGTAAATGATCGCGGACATCAAAACACGCGGGTGATTTATCGATCGCGGCGCGCGCGGCGAATGGGCGCTACCCACGTGCCATTAACTCGCTCCTTTACTATTCATGTGCGTATTTACTTATTCCTTTTTGCATATTAATTAAACGATGGTTTCTATACAATTTATTAACAATAAACGGAATGCCGCGATAAACACCTCTTTGATGAGACACTTCATACAAATGAGTTTCAGTGTCGCGGAGTGCGAGGCGAACGTTCTCACGATCGTTTCATACGCGCGTTGCGACAAAAACTCCGGATTCATCTTTACTATTATAATGTTGTGATATTTCGCTGTCCTCTCTAAGCGCCGTCGCCGTACTGAAGCCGCCGTGAAAAATGAAAGCCGTTTGGATTGCAATTTGTGCGTTCAATGAACGGCAGCAATCAACTGATGGTGTTTTTTTGCATTGCTGTTGCAACTTTGAAAACAACATTTACAGGTGCGTCAATCTGCAAAAACCTTCTCGCCGGCTAATTGCTTTTTCTCGTTCGAGAAATTAATTATTCATTAGCAAAAAAAAAAAAAACAAAAAATAAAAAGGAGAGTCTGTTAAAGCAGTACGGCGCGGAGGGCACCACAATGAAGAGACAAACATGCGTTAAGTTCAATTAATTAGACATTAAAATTTAATTAGCTTGTGACGTCCCTATAAATAAAAATGTTGAAAGGAATCATGAGAACTATTCTCGTATCGATTCTTATGCGCATCTGTTTACAACTGGAAGCTGAGAATAAGATATTGAATATAAATATAAGGGCGGACAAAAAATAATTTTAACATAAAACTTTTCAATATGGTAACGTAGCTTTTTCGAAACAATATAGAACACAGCCTTATACTGTTCATTCAATTATCGACTCCTTAATTGGACATGTTGAGCAGTACAAAAGAAATGGATAAAAATCGAATGTAGGTATGCAGCAATTAAATTGATTGATATGGTTAAATTGCGGAAAGTTGTTAGGGTGAAAGAAGACCCAAGGACATATAGCACGAAAGACGATATCAATGATTAATGATTGAAAGTTACTATGACGACTGATATAAATGAGAAAATTTATATGACGCTACGTTCAAATAAAATAGAAACAGGGTGAAAAGATAAAATATCATTTATAGAAACATTAGGAATATTTACATGCTATCCTTCATAGTCTTTGCGATAGTAATAACACTAAGTATACACACTAATAACATTTTAAAATACGCGAGGCCTTAGATGTACCTATATTGAAATAAAAAAAAAGTTTGTGAGTGGAGCCCACGCGCAATAGACTTCAAACATCATGTTGACTACACAAATCTATACGAAGAGATTTCTATTAATTTATTTCTATAAAATATATAATTGTTACTGTGGCGCAACGTTCTAATTAATGAAAAGAAAAATGTTAGATCCAGATGTCTAGAAACACGATAGAGATTTTCTTCACTTGGATTAATATGTACCAGATTTTGGACCAATAGGTATCAACGATTATTTAGTCCGTACTCAATAGGATCTGACCTATCCGTTATTGGAGAGGTATTAGCAACAGCTTACTTTCTCTCCTCTATAAGTTATATATGTATTGTACGCAAATTATCTAGTATATTGGTACCGTTGAAAAGTACTATGGTGAAGTAAAGTGAACCAAGAAACAAAAATACAATCAATTGTGTAATCATAATGAAAAACCTATACAAGTATCGTATCAACGTCATAATATATCTCTTTTCTTTATTATTTTTGTTTTAGTATACTATACATTGTTCTAATATCCCACTGTACCAATATAACTCTAACATTTCATGAATGTTGTGTTTGCCTGTAATAGGTTGTGCATATAGTCTAAAATTGGGCTATGTTATTTAAGTAAGAGTTGTGTAACAATTGTTGGCAGACCAAATAAATAAATAAATATAACAGAAAAAAAAATCACAGTGATTATGCTATCCAATGCAATTACGTCAAACGCGTAAGCCGCGCGTCCGGCATGGCGCTTACGACATTTTCATAACGCTTGAAGAATTTTTAGCCGGTCAGCAAAGATGTTTAACTTAAAATAAAATTGCCTAAGATAAACCTACAAAGGATTAAGAAAACTAAGAAATCAAGCATCGCAAGCCGGCGCGCCCCTCTTCCGCATTGTAATAAAATTATTGTAGATAATTTCAGATTGACGTAACATCGCATACATATATAAAGCAAGCTAGTATCCGCGACATTTTCTCTGACGTTGTGTTACGAGTACGTCGCCTTTGCGAATTGAAACATTGTAACAAATTCTTACAGCTATTAATATCTGCCTATTCCGTGAGGGACCGGGCGGGAATGTATAAATGTAATATCACGGTAAAGGTAGAAACTTATTGGCGTATTGAAAATATATATATATATAATGTGGTCACTTATTATATAGATGAAAGAAACAAGTCGTATGTTGAGATGTCCCGTATGTCAGTATGTGCTATGGCTCTACAACTACACTACAACCTTTCTATAACTAAATCTACAACCTAACGAAACGCTCAGATCAGACAAATCCCTGTTGGCATTGTTGGCAAAAGGCTGGATGTGCACAAGTGTGAACTATCCTTAGTGTATTCGTACAATTCATGAATTCTCTATGCATTCACAGCTGTGCACGAGGACTTATTTCTAGTGACTTACTTGTTCGACCAGCGACTATTCTCGATACATAATGTCGCAAAATTACTCGTCAATTAAAACAAGCCACGATAGGGAAAGGTACGCCACGCGTTTTGCCACTCCTCGTCGCCGGCGAACGTTGGCGGCAAAGTGACACGAGTGACATCAGGGATCGTTGAGACTCATATTAATGTAACTAAAGTACATTTCACCATTGCATTGGCAGTGCCTTTGGTGCTCGATTATCTTAAGTCGAACAACTTCAGAACTGGAGGTCCAATCAGATCTGAAGTGTGATCGTTTAGCATACAACTATTGAAATCCCAGAAACACAGCATTAGGAATGACCTTGGCGACGGACAGCAATTAAGAGCGTGGAAGTTTGTACATAACAAAGGAAAAGGTTTACATTTTAAATATCATTTTTTAACTTAAAAAAAACTCAACTATAATCGTATCATCAAGAGGATATTCGAAACCCGACGAAAACGAAAGCCGTTCTTTGAAATCAATACATTTCAATCATAAGGGTGGTGCAAGAGCATTTTATTATGGACCACAGAGCGCACGGGACGACCTTGCGGACGAACTCGCAAACGAGAAGCCATCACCGCGAGTGACACCGGCAATACACGGCGTACGCCACGCTAACGCATTCCTGATTCGACGCGCGCGCAACTGCGCACCATTATACCACCACCAGACACAAGTATACACACGACACTTGTGTACAACAAGAGCGAACAGCGCGATTGTAAACGATACCAAAAAAAACACGCATACACACAAACACACAAACAGTGTATGTGTACACACAGACAGAATACGAACAACTATATGTATAATCGAATTACGTAAAAATCAATTAGAATTAGTTCATCACCAAAATAGGACACACGTTAATAAAGATGATTATATTCCATTAAATAAAAACAATTCAAGTGTACACGGTGATAACAAACACTAGTACAAGTTGAACTATAGATAAACTCATGCGCAGATTGATAAAAAAACAAACACCAACAACTACGCCTTTGTTGTAGCAAACTAACACATATCAGAGTCATACACGAACCGTACCGACTCATATCGGAAACGCATATAGGTATCGGAAAAAGAGAAATCGGTAGTCTTTCACGGTGTTCAAACAAAAGAGTCCGCTACGGTTACGGTAGCAACGAGCGGTCCAGTTGGGGGGTTCATGGGCCGTTCTCGCGTAATGGCCGTGACCTATTCACCGGGAGATATCGGCGGCTGACCGCCCCGCCTCGCCCCACCGTCGCTTTCTTCTGACCCGCTTTTCATAAACAATACTTCGGCAACGCGACGGGCCCGCTCGCCTCGACACGAGAAAGTATTCGATATGAAAGCAACATTTGATTTAAGCAAACACTGATGACTAAGTAACGTTCATATCGAACGGACTCGACGCATTCGAAATTATATGGAAAAACACTCAACAATAACACTCAGCCGGTGGGCGGTATTATTTCATACCAGTAAAAAACAAAACCAATTCTAATTACGATTCCCAATTAATCCAAATGCAAAAATGGGTAAAATAACAAGCGTTC
>DWEJ01001010.1:0-14166 GCA_018245835.1 Mysoria sejanus stolli
CTTAGTCCTCAGGGGTAGAGGCGCATCTGTGGTCGACCTGAGATAGGAATCTAATCTTATCTGGGGTTGATTAAAAATGTCTATGGGCGGCAGTAGCCACTTACATCAGGTGGACTGCATGCTCGTTTGCTACTTCTATATTATAAAAAAAAGAACGATATTGTCTCTTACCTTCTAACGCTTAACACTATTTTTACACCTTAAGGCTTGCAGATTTACAGCGTGCTTCTTTTCTCTCGTATAGGCATTGGACAAAATTTTATA
This sequence comes from Mysoria sejanus stolli, assembly GCA_018245835.1. Taxonomy (NCBI): domain Eukaryota; kingdom Metazoa; phylum Arthropoda; class Insecta; order Lepidoptera; family Hesperiidae; genus Mysarbia; species Mysarbia sejanus. Next base: position 265 of record DWEJ01001010.1, read on the forward strand.
TACACCAACCGCAAGAAGCGAAAACATTAGACCGATAGCAACATAAAACGGATAGGGAACAGTTAAGCCCGTTACAAAAAGTATAACTCTTTATAACTACAAGCGATATTTAGCCAGGAAGAGTGGAGCGGGAACCTGCAATTATTCCCATGGCAGCTATGCAAACATTTTGTGTCGGACGTAAATTTGCGTCGCGCGAAGCCTTAATTACTCTTAGACGGTACGTAAATTGCACGTTAGACTCATTTCTTCGCTGTTATTGCGTTTATTTTAACCGATATATAAACTCCCAGTGGTCATTTGCTGTCCAGTAAATGTACGATTGATTTAAAGGATAGCGAAAATGTGGTTTTGCAGTAAAAGTAATAAGGGTTAGAAATTAACGCTAATAAAAATATAACTCGTATTTAACATTTTTCATCATCATGATTAGCAGCCTGTAGCAGTCCACTGCTGGACTTAAGCCTGACTGAGGGGCTATGACCATAACCTCATTGGTGACCATGGAGATCGCAAAGCATGTGCCTAGGTAGGCCGCGCCATACCACGATTTGCTAGCGACCGGTTTAGTTGCTTCTTACGACACACCTCGTATTCAGGCAAAGGGTCGAAGAACGTATTCTAATATTCTTACTCCACCTGAAAACGACAAATTGTTATTTTCATTTTATTTGCGCCTCGACTTAAACCTGTGTAACCCTAATATTTGTTATTCATAACTCATAATCAATTTGTTTTGTATTGTATTATTATCTATCTGTGTGTGATTCATATATGTGAAACGAAAAAGGCAGTTTAGTTACTCAGAACACATACAAACATATTGTATGTATCACAAAATTTGTATTTTTTTCGTTTTAAGTAATATTGCAATTTTAAGTACTTATACAGCACAGATGATGGATATACATGAAAACTGACTTTATTTATTTAAATCGACGTTGCGATAACAATAATTATTATTATTCCATTCGGTTTTGTAATTAATATTAATGCACCCTACGGTTTCGAATTATTTCTAAAAACAGTTACTAAAGTGATTTATGGATGTTATCGTTGACCGTTGCCCTCAGTTTTTTAAAACGATAAGCGAAGTAATAGAGGAAGCAAGTAAGTGATTTATAGTGTGGGTCAGTTAATTTTTCAATGAACCTCTGTTTATACTAACATAAGTAAAGATAAACGTCGCGCGAGTCACTCGCAACATCGGTAAATTTATTTTTATTGTCATACAACAAAGAGTGTTCTGTTGCACACTGATAAATAACTTTATCTCATGTTTACAATTTAATAAACTAAAGAGTCGTAAAGAACCTCTTATCGCTCGTTCTCTTGTTACACTTGTGCGTGTGTGCGTGTGTGAACTATAATACATAGTAATACTGCGATTAACAATAAATAGATAGGATTTATCTCGTTTTATATTGAAAAATAGAATATTATGTATCCTTTTGAATAGTACCAGATGAAATTCGCTGAATTTGACTTTTATAGTGATTTGCGTGTAAGGAGACATCAAATAAAAGTAATGTATTCATAGGCATTCCTTCATTTATTTAAAGATTCCTCCTGTTGTCCTTCCCTTCATTCGTGGTCCGCTCGTTCATTAATTATTACTCCAATATACGTAGTAATAATATAAAATGCGAAGTTATTGCTAATAACGTTCTCTGTCTGTTTACGTTTCGGCTGAACAATAAATATTAGAGGATTATTATTCCGATGGTTGTGATACCGTTTCTTCTTTGCTTACGTCCATAAATAATTTAATAGTGTTATAAATGAGGTAGGTCGCGAATATTTTTGTCGATCTTCAAATCTCTCGGCGAAAAATCGAAAAGTGGAGCGCATTTGCGTTGAGAAGCATATACACAGACCTCCAATCTCGAGTCGCACCATAAAACTTCCTGAACACGCCTCCGATGACGCACCGACAGTTTTATGATCCTTTACAGAATTCGGAGGCGATATTATCGAAGCACTCGAAATGGGTGGGGATTATGGTGAAAATTCTATGTTCAACAGTAGACTTAGCACAGCTGACAATGGTAATAATACCGAAGCACATGAATATAAAATTCTAAAGATTTAAGTATTACCATACTTATTACGTCTGAATCATAATACTATGATAGTTAGATAATCTCAAAAGCATATGTTTGTTGTTGTAAGTAAATATATCGTATAAAGTAACCTGTTAACTAAACTACGTCATTATTTTCCGCTGGTTCTATGAATACAATTGTTCGAATCGTACTGACAAATCGTGGGAGCGTTTTACACTATTCTTACTGCTTCGAAGAAATACGGGCGTGATGTTATTAAACATGGTACTATAAAAATTGAATTAAAAACAAATGTGTTGCAGAATAGCCCCCCTCAATTGTCGAGTGTTCGGAGCGCAGGGAAGCGGGCACATGGCGCGCTCGGCGACTGCAACTGATAACGACGGTTAGAGTTACACGCATGTGTCGGCGCTAATTAAATGGATCGTTCACTGTGCCCACTGATATAAATTACTTTATGTTCTCACTGAAAGAAGAAAGTTGAATAAACATCTCTGCTGATCCGCAACTCGCCGGCGTAACATGTCTTAACCTAAATTAATTGCGTTCTGGGATTAGCGTTCGATAGTGGAACCAAAAATTTATTGATGATGTCTATGAATATTAAGAGAGATTTTGAATGTAAGCATTTCGCCACTGTCACCTAGGCTGACTAGTACAAAATGCCAACTATGATTAAGCCTGCTCTTTGTTAATAAAAGTAATGGACAAATAAATAAATCCTGTTTACTATAATTATTAAAATACCATGTCTCAGAATAATTATTGTCTCTGGTACTTATTTAGTTTTTTCACGTGTTACTGCAGTAATTTATATTATATGGTTTTCTTGTGAACCCATACCACCACTTAATCAAACAGAAAATAAGATAATATAAAAACAATAGTATGTAGATAGAATGGCATTAACTACTACACTATGAAAGTGTATCACGTATTGTTTTATTTTGAATTTCGAAAAAAATATTCATCGCTGTCCGCAATCAAACTAAACTGCGACAATAGCCAGAAGAACATCGAGAGAAAATAAAAAAAAACTTTGTATGCCTTATTGTTTTAAATTTTATGTTATTCCGTAAATTGTTCTCTAAAATTTAAAAAATAAAAATTAGCTGCAAAGGTTTACTTTTATGAAAATAATTGGTAAGTTTAAACATTTTCAAAGCAATGCAAGAACTATAAAAGATATACCTTTACTAAATAAATTTCCCTTACAATCAACACAGGCGATAACTAACATCGATAGGAGCCATTAACCACCATAGATATTCGCGGGAATGGCCATAAATTTTAATCTCATCCGCCTACAACAGCATCGACATTCCCTCATAATAACTAAGGGTTTATTGCAGGGATATTTCCCATCACTTCTAGTTAGCTATTACAAACTCAGTTAAAGGATAAACCAAAATAATATGTAATTTTTAAGTATTACTTGTTTTCGTCATCAAAATTTTACTATCTTTGAAGTCCAATTAGACCGGCACTTAGACCCGATTAACGAAGGACATCAGAACATTGTCAATCCGCAATACTTTTAGTAAATATAATATACAGTAAGACGTTTTATTTTGTGAGGAGACTTGTATCCAACAATGAAACCCTAAAAGGTAATTTTGATAACGTTTTATATATAAACAAATGCGTAATATATGTACGTAGGTATGCTTGCAACTCAACATCTAAACAAACATTTTAAGGATATATAATTTTAGTTATATTAGTACGAATATATCTCTTTCATTCTTATTTAAATACTTTATAACACTTCGTACACTCTAAAGAAAATAAACAAAAACTTCATTAGTTATTATTGAGCGTGTAGGAGTAATATTAGTTACTAATAAATAAACACAAACGATAATACGCGCTTAAGAACTAATAGACAGATATCTTATTAACACTACATAATTTCTTAGTCTCATACACAAATCGCTTATTTCGTAACTAGATAATTTGTCTTAGTGCGGCCGCATCAGGCGTAACATACACATCAATTTTAAGTTAAAACCGACTCTAAGTAAACGCCTATCTAAGCCAACATGTGGGCGAACGCTCGCATGACTCACTAAGTGATACGCCAAATAAGAGAGTCTCCATATTTGATTCAGCCACAGTTTATATTGAATTGATAGAGGCATAAGCAATTGATACTGTTGTTTCTATTATATAATTAGAACATTATGACATTTATAATACATGTATTTTTTCATGTTTCGAGGACAAAAAACAATGTGATATAATTTATAGATTATAATCGGGAGGTCCTGGGTTCAAATCCCGGGTCACTTATTATTGGATTTCTGTAAGTTACAATTTCTAATTAACATTTCTGGCCTTTAGTTTATATTGGTGCCCAGTGTATGGCAATAGGCTCACCATCCATTCTAATTTGGGACGCAAACGTAACTTGCTATGTACGTATGTATGACTGATGCAGGAAATTTTGTATTTACTTGCTAGCTAAATGTTTATCAAATAGACCTATTTTGAAATTACAACCAACCTACATTTAATGAAGTGACAGACCAGGGCCTTCACAGTTCACATTCTGCGAGGACAGCCGCGTTCAAAAGTGGAACGAAGTTGAGTGAAATGACCATGATGTTAATAAAAACATATTTGGTTTCGCCCAAGTATGATTCAATACAAACAAATATATAAACTCTCCTTACAATAACACATGGTAAGAAAACGCATAGCACAAGTTGCGTAACCGACGCGTGTGAAAGTTTTACCCAAATCATTACTGATACGAACAACTTCACTTAACCTTAAAAGCAAAACCAGTGATAAATCCCGTGTCACACTTTGTGGCGTAGCCGATAGCGTTAGGACTAATAAGATTACGAGTAAAAGCAGGTAAACGATAAGCATACGATCTGTTTGAGTATATCCCACAGACAACATGTAAACGTAAATGAAGGTTGTTTGTTTTATTTATTTACAAGGCCAAAAAAGTAAACAAATATTATGTTTGATATACCTATATTTTATAACTGTTATCTTAAATATAAACACAAGTAAATTGTTATTTTTAGATTTCATAAATGATTTTTTTTTATCTTCACGCCTATAATCCCCGAAGAGGTAGGCAGAGGAATGCAGAACACTCCCACGTCCCACGGTTTTACGTCCCACTATGAAATAGGTGGTGAGCCTATCGCCAAAGTCATAAATGATACTAAGAATAAAATACGTTTCTTATTATTTTCTTCCGTTATTGTAGAAATAGTAGGTATGTATTTGCGGCAAGCAAGCTTTTTACCACTTCCCGTCCTAAAAGTGCTATTAAAAAGACCAAAATATTTATAGTTCCACAAAATGAGCATTTGATCCGTGCAGTAGGCAACACCAGACAAAAACCCATTACGTTGGTGATAATGCAAGTTCATAGTGGCAGGTATTGTTCAATGTTGCCAGAACAAAGCGCTGGGGTTCCCGTCTCATCTACGGACCTATTACGGTCCATTGTTGAAGAAGCATGTAGAAAATTAAAAGGATGCATTGTTTGCGTTCATACACTATGCATATCAGAGGTTCTTCCTGGTTTCGGCCCCACTCGCAACGACAGAAAATAGAAATATCAATCTTGTTACTTAACGCTTACAATATAAAATGGGTTGCGGTTTAAAAAATATTATTGATTATTGGTGAGAGGGCATGATGGGAGAAAATATGCCTCACACCACAAGTTTCTAAATTGATATTTAATTATAATCTCTATATTAAAATACGGTATCAATAAAAAAGTAAATTGAATTACCAGAAACAAAGGTCGGCTGAGGGAAATACAGAGTAATATAATTCCTCGTTTAATCATATTTAACGCTAGAACATAACATAAAGCAAAGGAATTAAACTAAATAAATGTATGTAAAAATGTACAAATAAGTATGTACCTGGAAAAATGTCTACTTATTCTAAAAGGAACTGGTGAAACGAGGGAGTGTAGGTACCACACTTCTCTGCTTACCTCTCCGGGAGTGGTAGGCGTGATGTTACGTTATGTTATCGAAAAGAAAACGTAATATCGTGCCCGTAATCCCCAAAATATAACATAAATATATTATGCTGTTAAAATGAAACAATATATAACAAATAGCAATGTATGTACATGTCACATACACACACAATGTTTACATCAAGTACCATCAAATCCTTACAATCTTGGTTAGCCAGTAGAGAATGCCACTTATTGCTGAATAAGTTGATCTTCCTATCTAATTACTATCACTATAAAATTTTGTATAAATGTCTAGTTACATAGTTAAAATGAAAGAAATTTGTGTCCCCATTTCTCAACTTGCTGTGTTCGCGATTCATCAGCCGTGTAAAACTTGCAACGTAATTTCCTGTAGGCCGGCAGACTTCCAGTGGTCTCGCTCAGCGGAAAACTTTAAATTGCCGCCGCTTTTTTTCACTATCTTTCCACTGCACTCACTTTTCTCTATTTAAACTTTTCCGTTTTATTCCACAAGCCGCTCCGTTCCGACTTCAGCGTCAACTTCCTTGCGCCCGCATGATAAAAATACTATTATGAAATAGCTAGTGTTTCTCCAACTTTAAGCGGTAATTTATTAATCAAAGTTATAAATTGTATTAATTAAAATATTAGAATATTTTGTTGTATAATTAACAAAGCATTTTTTTCATATATCAATGTATTTATTATTTTCACAAAATATTTACCGTTGCAGTTTGGATACAGTACTTCTCTCAGAATGAGAAAGGCTGGGGTCACCCCCTGCCAAGCTCGATTCTCAAAGTACATTAGACTTCAATACTCAGTATTAACGCTACCCTCAATATAGTCCGCTCCAGGTTTTCTTACGAAGTCTTAATTTTATTAAAAATATGACACCAGATACCAAAAGAACATATGCTTTCTATTTTTAAAGTTTGTAAGATTTATACGAACACGAAATTTCAAATCGCATCAATAAATCATAAACACATACGGTAGAAATGTTTTTAATCAAACAAGAAGTGAGACGTGATACAATAAGAATAATTTAGTATGCGGAAAAATAAGGTTATTCACATAAATACACAAAACATTTTTGTAATACTTTCTAAAACATAATGTATGATTATAATATCATAATTTATTCAAACTTCAATGTAACATAATGATTTGCAACTACAGCGTCACTAATATTAAATGTGCGGAAATATTCGTTTATTCGTTTGTCTTCGGTACACATATCCAGCAATGTAATGCTTTGATTCAGACACGTATGCACACAAAAGAATAATGTAGAAATAATAATACCCTTTATTACATTACCACACAGCAATACTGGTCAACAGAAACTGGTACAAAACAATCAATTTGATCTCAGTGAATCAATCATACCTACAGACAACCAGCATATTGAAAGTTAAAGATATCAACAATGACAACAACGGTGCATGAGAAAGGTACACTTTAATAGACAAAAATGGAGTATTATTCAATTACATGAGACAGTGTAACGTATAGGCAGAACAGTACCTGCCAAGTAGGAGATACGATCATAGTTAAAGGGAATGGGCCTTGATTTAGTTTTCGAAAGAATATAGGGAATTTAGTTTTGATCATTGATTTAGTAAATACGTTACTTTGAAAATTCAAAATAAAACATTCAGACAGACATTCATAATCTGAAGTTTACAGAAGCGCGAACAAAACCAGAGCCACGAAGGTAGTCAGTATATAAAGCCTACTCTACAATCCCGTTAGAATCTCTCGGCGCTCGCTCATTTTACTCAACAGCTCTCGAACAAAACTCACGATGGAACGGAACGTTCGCCAATCGAACACATGGCTGAGAGAATTAGAATTGAAGTGAATCAGCACCGTTAATTTCTTTGTACCACTAGTGCGGAATGTAGATCACCTATTGAAAAACAGAGTAAACGCAATAATAATCATAACGCAACAAAAAGTATGTACAGTTTTAAGCAGTTTTTTAATATTCAAGAACTTACTGGGATTCTCGTTAAAAAAATGTTTAAGAAATTGCTTTGATTCAAACTATTCATACAATGAAACGTAATGTGATTACTAAGTTAGTAATATCTCATTCATCGACTTCATTATTATATCTAAGACATACTAAAAGCCCATAACGTGCCATAAAGTCAATGCTTTTATAAAGTGACATTTACTTTCTGGTCCCTCTATTGTTGAGAACAGGCATCCAATTTTAATTCGTGCAGTGCCCATTATTATTCTTACAATATATTTATTTAATTATTTACATTATATTATTTTAAATCTATTATAAATTTTCAATAGTTTAATTAAATAGATTATTACACTTGCATTAATCTTATTGTCATATCCTTATAACAGTCAAATACTTATTTAATTACTCTAAAGCAACCTATCTGTACATTTATTAAAAACATTTGTGCATAAATCCATATTTTTTATAGAAACTTTTCTACGTCAAAATAATATTATATATAAGAGGAAATAATCGGCAATAAATATAATAATCATGGCAATTTAAAAAAATATTTTTTATACAATTTTTTTTCCTTATTCTCAAATTAATAATTAGGTAAATAATTATCTCCTTTCCATATTTAAATTTATTACTGAATTACACAGTACAATCTTAACATCACGCCTGCTATACCCGAAGAGGTAGGCCGAGGAATCTAGAACACTAACAGTACATATTACATACAGAACCATAGCAAATAGTCCCATATAACTAAAAAGTAAGATACTCTAATAAATCATTTTGACCATTCACTTATTTAACCGGATTTACTTGGAGAATAATAATTAAGTGCTTAATCAAATGCAAAGTTTAAACAGCTTTACATTATTTATTACGGCGCCAATTCAAATCCTATTTATCAACGGATATATAGCTTTAGTATTGAATAACTAATTAAAACCTAGATTTCGCTTTGCATAATATGCTTTGCCGCTGTGGTTAATTTAGTCCAAGCAATTAATACTGGATTATTTAATTTAATCAATTGATAGAATACTTTAAAAATTACAAATGTGAAATGGCTTTTAAATTGGAATTGAAACAACAAATTATATTTAAAAGTTACGAAATTATACACCATATCAAATAACGACATGTACATCGATTTATCATAATATTTTACCTTGGCTTTTAAAGTAATATGCGATTCATGTTATCGGTAATATCACTTTGAATTTTCCGACTTTAATAATAAAAATAATTGGTTTTCAAACGTATAGGTTGACGAATAGAATGCGGACGGGATATTAAGCTCTGTCGCTCAACTGCTCTGTACATTTAAACCTTTTTGTACACACTCGTCTATTGAATGTACAATTATTGTACATGAACGGAGGAAATGAGTTTGTGAGCTATGGCAGCCACTCGAATAAAGCACCGATAAGTATAATGGACACGTAGTTGCTTATTTACATTTATTTGCTGGTGCGTAAAGAACAAGAAACTGTCGTGAATATCTTTATAAAAATATATATGTAACTGACTCAGCTCAGGTTGTGATTATCATAAATATATTAAATTTACGATGGACGACGTATTGTCAATATTTAATTAATCCTAAATTTATTCTTAAAACAAAAGATGAGTAAATTAAATAAATCGTTTAAAAAGCAGTTCTCTTTAAAACCATAACGCGTTAAGCTGTCCGTATTGTTAGTATGCATTTTTCACAAGTGAAATATTTCTATTTTATTTAATAGTATACATATATTTCACTCGCATTATTCATGGTTACGACGTTAAGATCCCCTATAATTTTGTATGTAAAAATTTAACAATTACTCTTACTCAAAACAAAGATGAGTGGTCAGTATCCGACGTCCTAAACCGACACCGGAGGCGGGCCTCATAAATATTTTGAGGGAGAAATAAAATTTAAAATAACACCCATAATTTAACCTTACGGACCCCGTTCACGTAATGTTGCATACTTTTTTGAATCCAGGCGTCAATGTTCGCACTGTTAAGCCTTACGACGTTAGGAATACGGGCGAGAATTATAATAGATTTCAACACGCACTCGTTTTGAAGTCTATAAAACATACAATTTATTTTGAACTTTATTAGTTAAGACATTGGGGCTGTTATCTAAAATACGATGTGCCTGCCATATGCAAAGCTTAGTGCTGGGTACGTGGCTTCTGCATACGAAAGAAGGGTCATTGCAACCGTAACCAGCTAGGTGAAGGAAGGTGTTCTAGATTCGCCTTTACAGTCCATTTTTGAGTTTATATTTCAAAGACTAAATTTATATTATATTGCCAAACTATTCAATTTCATAAATCAAATAAGATTGAGTTATAGTTACCATACCGCACTACCCAAAATGGCTAGCAACAGTCGGAAACGAAGAGTTTAAGATCAAGGTCAGTGGCTTGCTCAAGGAAAAGCCAATGTCTAGTAGTGGACAGAAACAGACAATTAATGATGAATAGTTAGTTAGCATGACAAATTACTAAACTTATACTTACGTGAATTACACATGTGAATTCTCCTATAGTAACATTGCATTTAATGTAAAAAAACTTTAATTTTATAAAAATGTAAAAACTTTTATTTTATAAACTTAAAAACAAAAGAAACACCTTAAAATCGTCAATAATTAAGCAAAAGCTCAAAACCTCAAATATTCAAAAACTTCTATTCCATACCCCTAGCCTATTTTCATATAACCTAGGCATAGATCTTTCCAATATAACGCCACTAAGCTCGATCTTCAGCGATTCTGAGCGATTCTTCGCACTTCATGTCTAACCGCTGCCAGCCATTGTGCGTAATCTCACTTACAATTTATCATTGAAATACTTTAACACTCCCCTGTTACAAAGTATCCAAGGGATAAATTAAACTCCACAACTATGCAAGGATCTTGAAGTAACGTGCGTTGTATCGAGTCGCACCGCTATTTGTAAGCGAACCTTCGACATCAAAATTCGCTTGTTACTATAGCAACGCCCCTGCGGTGAGCCCCGCGTTCCGGGATTGTTTTGAAAATCTCCCCGGTTGTTGGTTAATCCCTTTTAAAACAATAAAATAACTCAATACCGGCCATTTCACCGGATAACCCCTTTAACGGTCTTTGTTAAAATATTTTCCGTGGAATACCTAAGCGAAATTGTTAAAATTCTTTTATGAATAAGTGCGTAAATCCGGTTCACGTGTAAAATTTAATTCCGTAAAACTCTTAGTATTTGTGTACCTAAGTGTAACGCAAATATATGAATGTTCATTAGCCTTAATGCTCTGATTTTATCATGAGAATTTTAAATTAGTAGATACTAGGTCAACGTTTATATGTATTAATTACATACATCAAAGATATTACAAGAATGTAAATGGGTACGGCTGCATTAACAAGTAGTAGTACTAGTATAATTTAATAGATTAAAATAAATTAAAGGTAATAACCTAATTATTTAATTGCATTGCATTAATAAAAAAGTAGATATTTAGAAACAGTCAAGGAATTCTGTCACCATTAAGAGCCTGATAATGGAAACTTCAAAATCTGCTGCTAAGGATTTCCCTTTAAAGTATTTATATATTCGAATACAATGGATACCATAAAACAAATACGTCAAAACTTGCTACTTAGTATGAATTGAGTTGTTAATGCTCTTGTCTGTAACAGGACTAAACTAATTGGCAGGGCAGGTGGACATACTCGTAGTGTATAAACTACTCTGACAAAAAACATAAAAATAGCTAATCATAGGAATAAAAATAAATATTTTCTTTAATCTTGAACAAATTAACCTTCTCTTTTAAAACACAATATTTCTGTTAATATAAATTATTTTTCGTTGTTGCTAAAATTGGATTATCAAATTAAATTTTTACTTATTGGTAATTATTATTTGACTCGTATAAATAGAGTATTAAGATATAGTCTACGAGCTATGCCCGATGCCGAAAAACTGTGCCCGATGCATGGCAATAAGCTCACCACCTATTCTATAGTGGGACGTAAACGTAACCGGTGAAACGTGGGAATATTCTGCATTCCTCTGCCTACCCCTTCGGGGATCACAGGCGTGAAGTTAACGTTTTTATGATTAATAGTCTAAATAGGCACATATTAAATTTAAACGCCTTAATTACGTCATTACAAGCTATAAGAATATGGTTTTATATAAGAAGCACTTATATAAAACCAGTAAGTACAACAAGATAATCGTCTAGGAGTAGAAAATTAAGCTATTTCTATGCCAGTTACGTCGATTTATTCGCGAAAGCTTTTAATCTTTAGGAACCTAACCGGTGGTGTCCTGGTGATACCAGAAACATTAAAGTGGAGTAGGAACTAGGGTCCGTAATTGCTCGTTAAAGTTCATGGACCGTGGAGCCGCAGTATGAAGTACGAAGGGAGACTTGTGTAATGTTGCGTTCACACCAGCGATGTAGCCACTCACCTTTGAAAATACTCCCGACACGCTATAACAGTGATATTTGCAAATTCTATCTTTCCTTGTACATTCTATATTGCCTCAATGATATAAAGTATATCTACATATATTTTGTAAGTAAAATATTCCCTGGAGTTATGCTATTTAGACAGGAACTCTTTTGATACATTACAGTATAATTATTCGTTATTGTAAATCCAAAGACGGAATAAAATAAACATTACAGGTTCGACAGGTTGATTTTGCAGGTATAAGATGGTACATGTGCCTGTATATTTATTTAACCTTTAACCATAATTTTCTGTACGAACTCAAAGAACTGTAACCAATCTTTACCCAACGTTGCGCTAGCGCAACATTGGCTTTTTTTGATTTAAAGTAAGTAATTAATGTAAGTATAAATATTGATATGTGACTAATAAGAAAGTAAGAATCGAGTAAACCAGGCGCTGGCCGATCGCGCTGGCGCAATCTGCCTATGAACTTAATGTCCAGGCCAACTATGAAAAGCAATATGCAATGCAAAAAGCTGTGCTCTGAGATGCACAACTCGATGCCCAGCGTGTGGATTGTGAGCATAACTCGTCAGATAATGATGACGATAGCGCTTACCAATAAAGAAATAGCAAAGAACAATCATACTCATTAAAAGTAAACTGTGGTCGCCTTATATTGTCGTAAAAACATTAACTAAGAACATTGTTTATTTTTAAAATAATTAAAATAAGGTCAGAAATATTATCTTTCCTAAAAAACATACATTTTAATTTGGATTTTACGTACTTTTTACCGTTACTATTTTCATAAGGACTATATTCAAAATAATAATTATGATATACTTCAAACACGTTACAATGTACATATTTGAACCTGATTTATTACTATTTTCTAAAACATTATAATGAGTCTAATAAATATCGTTAAACTCCTACTGTGATTTACATTAGCACCATAAAATGCATTCGATAACAGGAAACATAAAATGTTCAACAATGTTTATACCATTAAATGTTTTATTGTTTCCGTCGTTGTATTAAATTATCCAGATTTATGAAACTCTACAAACGAATTAACGAACGGTTGATTAAACATGACACCTGATTCTTTGACAACACATCACTCAATTGTTTTATCGACGCCCTGGTGAAGATGTTCGGGTGGATTTCACGGCTCTCGTAAACCGGTTAAAACACTATTGTCATAGTAAATGTAAGTTAAGCTGCAGTTTTACGAGTATTTCTGTACATGCTATTAATGTCGGTGTCTTTTCTATAATGCATAGTAGTGGTCCAACAATGGTAGATAATCGGCGGTAATTCATAAATTGTTAAGTTTGAATATATTTGCGGTTACATTTCCTTTGTAGGTCTTCCAATGCTGAATATAAGCCTACCCTAATATAAATAGTATAGCTCTAATATTTTTTCCTGTGTG
>DWEJ01001011.1:0-14165 GCA_018245835.1 Mysoria sejanus stolli
CTCAAAAAACTATAGTCATCATCGTGTAAAGTCATGTAGAATTCACGACAGCCAGTTGTAACCATTTTCTCTGGCAAATCGTACTTTACAGGCCTGAAAAAAAATATTTAATAATGTATATTATTTAAACTTACTATTCTTTAAAATCTAACTTTTGCTTCGAACTTATTTTGCTTTGTTAATTAGATTGTTCTAAATTATTACAAACACAAGTCGGTGTTATAACATTTTACCAGTTTCTCAAAGTATCAGCAGTCAAATGCTTAAATTAATTTCAACTCACCAGTCTTCGGTATGGTTCCATTCCACGAGATGTGACAACAGAGGAGTTTCAGTTGATACAGGATATTCAATTTTTGGATAGAGGTTTGATACATTTATATTTAAGCCATTTTCAAATAATCTGCAACACGAGAACATAATTAATTAATTTTTATATTTTAATTATTAGTAATATAATAGACATATAATATTACACGAATTGTTACTTAATAATTATACATATTTAAGAATAACAATTACAGCCTTCGAGTTGTTACTTGCGCAATGTATATTTGTCGTACAAATTCTTTCAGCGCATTTAACGTTTTAACTTAACTTTAACATAAGAAAAGGCTAAAAATATGGAAAAGGTTAAGAAAAATACATTAGCGAATGAAGTGAAGATCAAAATCTATTATATGCTCTATCTATTATATTATCTGTCTCTCTGTCATGTGAGGTATTTTATAAAATTGATTTAACTTGATACTTTCAGCTGTTGCAAGAAACATACATTATAACTTATTTGAATCGAGCAGTGAAAGACACAAATAGTGTAGAAGTAAGTACCGAATGATAACAGTGATTAACATATGACCTACGTATGATTTGATTCCAGTTCTCAAATTCATAATAAAAAAAAAGTATGTGAAAGAGTTTTAAAAGTTGTGTCATTATGTATATTAGTCGGTTTTGTTTCATCGAACTTGTACTTGAACTTGAATAAACTGTACCTGAAATTTGTATTATCATATATATTGCATTCCATTGTGGGACATAGGCTTTCCCTGAGGGGTTCTGCCTATAAACCTCACGCTGGGCATGTGGCTTAGGGATCCTACAGCACAGCTTGGGTTCTGTCCATACACCCTATATCCCAGCACGGGGTTGGATAGTGTATTTGTACACCGGCCCGAGAAGGAATGTCTATATTACGAGGTAATATATTTCAAATATTGAATACTTTCTAACTTCTTCACACATGAAAACGTTTCTTATATGTTTTCACATAAAAGTACCAGTAAAGTTTTTGCATGGAGGTTGGGTTTTTATTCCTAAAAATTCTAACCAGTATCAAACCACACCTTGGTAAAAATGGATAAAAATTAAAAACTAAACCTGTAAACAAATTAATTTTAACCCCCCTCCCCCCAATTTTTTCATAATAAACGATTGAAAGTTTTTATTATAATCCTGGTTTATTTTAATAATATGGTAACACCAAAAATCAGCTTTCTTATGTTACTGTCAAAGTGTACCATATTTAAAAACTAAACAAACATAGCATTCAAATCGCGTGATAATTTGAATTGTGAGATCAATAATTTTTAATTTTTTACATTAAGCATTATTCATTCATTACTTAATCAACAATAATATTAAAATTACGTGACTTCATTTATTGAGCTAAGTTTAAAATGGTTGAGAAAAAAGTTGGACAGTAGTTATATTTTGATATATTATTCTTAAAGAGATGCGTTTATTTTAACTAGTTTTTTTAATGTTATATTCATTGCATGGCATTGCATTCATAAAAAACCAAAACAATTTTTTTTTAAATCGGGGGGGGGGGTGAAAAATTACACGTTTTATAGAAAATAGTGGGAATGTGTAATGTTTCCATGTGCCATGTTTTTTCGGAATGAAGACCCACAAATGGTCATTCCATTTATCTAAATGTTTTTCACAAAATTCATATCATATATCACATCATGTTGTATTCTCAAACAATTGCAATCACTAACAGTTGTAAGCCTTGATTAAAAAGTTCGTAATATCATATTGTTGCCTTTAAAAAGCTAACCAAAGTAATAAATACCCATACTGATGGAACACATCTCGTATGTACATTGTTATGAAATGTCAATGTCACTAGGTTTTTGTAAGGGCGACCATAACTTCGAGCAGATAGATAAGAATTCAGATTATTATTTGGCTTGTTTTTGGGATATGAATTAATTTTATCTTTTACATACTTTCCGAGAGCTTGTAGCAGAAATGTTGCAGGATTAGCGTCCCCTCGCTTTGTCAGCGATACATTTGTACACTCAGAATGAGACCGTCTTAAAATTGTCTGCAATAATCCATGTGGCGCTATTTCTATGACCACAGCATTTGAAGGAATTAATTTGCTGGTTTCTTCGAAATATACAGGGCTCTGTAAAGGATTGCTTATGTAAAATATTAAGGGATATTTAATTTTACTCAGGTACATTTTTCTGATGTAAATAATATTAATGTCTTTTATAAATCTTCTTCTTATTCGTCAAATCGATAGTTGATCATGAATGATCAGCCACCGTGGTGAAGGGATTAGTCGCAATGTCCAGGGTGTGCCGGGCAGTGTATGTTCATAGATGAACAGACATAGTCGCGGCTCGCGGAGGCTCCTTTCATGCACCCCCTCTTATAAATTGAAATTAATGTAATATCAGTCCAGTAACACTTGAAAAAGTAGGCTGACGAATGTAGTATACATTTCACAAGTTACGTTTTCGTCCCATTATGGAATAAGTGTATAGCCATACAATGGGAACATATACAAACAATAAGCTACTATGAGAAAATCTATGTTAGAAAAATATAATAGCACCCGACTCGGGATTTAAACCCTAGGATAGGATCTCTCGATCATTACTCGCACTTGCAACCAACACGAATAATAAGGCAGTTACACTTTCTGTAATACAAATTCTTCGCAACATTAGATTCGGGTCACTTACTGGAAGGACAAAGAAACTAAGACATACCGGTACTTTGTAAAATCAGAAAGAACTGCCGATACAGAATAGTCGTCTGCGACAAATCACCGGATAGAGAAAATATAACACGTCAATTCAAAATGCGACAAGATCAAGATAACTAGAGAAAATTACCAATAAATTGTTGACAAAATATTCTGCTGAACAGAATTGTGCAAGTGGAGTATTCCATTTCTCTTCGGGTACCGACGTGCTTAACCATTTTTCACTTCGTGGCTTACTATGTGTAATAACAGACTTTAGCTCTTTTGTAAGTCGCGGTCCTGAAATGAAAAAAAAGGAACATATGGTACAATATATTGTTATAGGAAAATATCGCGTTCAATCTTTTTATAAAACTAGTGTTAAAATTTGGAATGACCAGAGTAGGTTTATAAATGAACCTTGACCATAACATTTACATTGTATATAAATTAAGCTACACAATACCGGCAATTTTGATGTATCTAGAATGATACGAAATTCCACTGCATGGAATTTCCTTTGCGAAAACACCGCGATTAATCAGTTCTTCTACAAATATTCTAACACTTTCAGCGGGACCAGATATTGTGGAAGATTCAAAACTGTTGTGACAAGCAATATCTATTTCAGGTGGTACCATATTAACAATCTGCAAGTAATAAATTAAATTTAAATTGAACATTCTAATTCTAATTTTTTGAACTAATTTAACTGTAACATTTTAATCACTAGTCGTTTGATATTTGCTATGTGCCTATCGTTGCAGTTTCCTTAATTTTAGTCTCAGGTTTATAGTATTCACATTTCATAAATATTTATTAATTAATGTATATTAAAGTCAGTGCTCGTAATGAGGTATTAGATTATAAAGTTGAGGGCAGGTATCGAACCTGTTGTGTTACTGTTTTGATTTTATGCGTCTTGCTGTCCAGCAAAGTGGAACTTGATTTTATGCCAATTTAATGACTATTTTCTTATATACAGCGATACTTAGGCGTCTACTGCTTTTATTGGTATTAAGTAATGTTTAACTTACTGTATTTACCCATACACTATAGTGCTTTTGAATTATGGGCACCTAGATACCCTGTGTACTGTTCAACGAATTCTAAAGTTTTCTTATTGTTATAATACAAAATTAAAATTATAGCTCTTTGACATTCACTCGCATCGTGCATCGTTTATGCTTACAAAAACAACTTTCAATATATAGGTGTTTTTATATGAGAAAATAGAAGTACACTGAATAAAAGCTTTGTTGCAATTTGCGTAACTTATCAAAGATTATCGGTAAAATATGCCTAGTATAGCCAATATATAGTATGACCAAAGGAATTGAACCCAGGTCTTCTCGATCACCAGTGGTATTTCCAACCACTAGACTAACGAAGCAGATAACGGGGAATTAGGACATTCCAACAATTTAAAATAGAAGAATTAAATTACATCATTAAATCCCAATCCAACCGCCGCCATGGCTCCTGGAATAAATTCACTTTCAAGAGATGCAATACTACGACTATAAGATGCTAAAATTGTTTCCTCGGCAGTGAAACAACCATCAGCATAAGCGCATCCCATCTCGCCGAGACTGTGTCCTGGAAAACAACGACATTTTAATGAGCAATAGTGGCGCGAACTATATTTAGAATAAGTCGGAAACCAATCTCACCGATAATTAAATCGGGAACAATGCCGAGCTCTTTCAAAATATCTGTTAAACCTATTTGAATAGCAGCTATCCCAACAAAACTGTGCAATATGTTGTCAAAAATATTTTTATTAGAATCACATATTATATTGATAATATCAACACCTTTTGCACTTAAGACTTGATGACATCTGAAACGTGAATTTAAGTGGTTATATATACGGATATTAAATTACTGTAATAAATTGCAATAACTTTAATTTTTATTACTTACTTCATTATAGCTCTATTAAATATTGGTATTCGCATTAGCTCAGCGCCCATGCCGGGCCATTGCGATCCCATTCCACTGTACAGAAAGCAAACCGGTCTATTTAGACCGAGATAATAAGATACACTTCTAGTCAAACTTATAGTTTTACCATTTTCATTTGAATCTGAAAATGATGAACCTCAAAACATTTTGGATTACACAGCCACTACTTCTAAACAAAATCATCATTATATGAAGTAAGTAGCGAATATGTCGTATAAATTTATTGTGTCATTGAAACCTTCATATAGTGTCCATTAGTAAAAAATACATATATGGTTACGATGTTGGGTAATCTATAGGAGTAGGCGCATACTAAGGACATACTTATATTTCCAATCTATACTAATATTATACATGCAAAAGTAACTCTCTGTCTTTTACGGTTTCATAGACAAAACCGCTGGGCAGATTGTGATGATATGTTATGTGAAGATAGTTTAAAGCATGAGAAACAACATTATTTTCCGACCCTTTTATCATTACTTTATTGAAATACAGGTTACTCAGGGTGAGAATCAGTAGGTTAAAGCCATATTCTTCAAAGGCTGTTTTTCAAAAATCAACTTTGATGGGGAATAAGTGAGAATTATAACATACTAAGAACTTAATTGATCGAACTGAGGTCTGTCGTGGCGAAACTTAAAACATTCATCTTATTTATGATGTCTGTATGGTTGTGGCATGAAAACATGAGATGATTCTGCTAAAAACTTAAAGGATTAGAGCCAAGTGTAACAAAAAGAAACTTTATCAAATTATAAGATAGAAAAAATATTTGCATAGTTCTTTAAGTCCACCATATGAAATTATTGTAAATACATTCACAATAAATGAACTGACTCACCTAGAATTACATATCCCCGACCCATGTGATTCACAATACTTGATTGATGTATGTTATGTAGTAGGCCTATTAGTTCTGCATCCACCGGCTGGGATTCCAAATTCAGCAAAATATTTTCAACATTGTCTTCTCGTCTTCCAGAAATAGTAACAAGATAGGGAATGTTACACTGGTACCGTTTCTTATCCTACAAAAATATTTTTTATGTGTATTAAAAAAACGTAACTTCCCGTCTGTAATCCCCGAAGAGGTAGGCAGAGGAATAAAGAACACTCCCACATTTCACCAATTACGTTTTTGTACCCAGTATGGAATAGGTGGTGAGCCTATTGCCATACATCGGTCACATATCCAGACTCCGAACCACTACTAGAAAATCGAAATTAGAAAATTTTGTAGTGTTCGACTCGGGAATCGCACCCGAGATCTCCCAATCGGCAGTCGCACTTGCAACCAACACGACCAACGAGGTAGTGACGAGCTTTATGTGTTTCATTAAAATTAAAATATGAATCATATATTAATGAATCGTTTATACAAAAACACGCTTGTAAAGTTGATTAAACCAAGAAGTAACTAATAATTCGTAACATTAAAAAAATTACTGACGAGAAAATTTGTGTCACTGTTCTAAAAGCTTTGGGTGCTCAATATTGTTATAATTTTTTACTAGTTTTAAAAAAAAAAAATAATCGTGTAAAAAAAAGCATGTTAATAAAGTATCGTTTGACGGTTTGTGGGTGAGAAACCTTCAACCTGGGGAAGATACTAAGTTATGTGAGCCTACTCGGAGTAAAACCCCATCGGTGGCCCTCCTCTGTGCTAATAGAAGGTCTCCGGGCTCACAAGTGGAACGACACCCTTCAGTTCCCATGAGAGAATGCGGCCACAGATACTATCGTACTTCTCTGGACCGCTAGTTTAACGCTTTAACCTTCTATTCTAGCTGCTTGCAACCTCTGACGGATCCTTTTAGTCGCCTCTTAGGGCAATCAAGAGATACCGTAACGCGTATTCCTGTCTCGAGGCAGAAATATGGTAGGTGACAATACCTAATTGACGTCGAAAAAAAAGCCTGTTGTTGAAGTTTTTTGTTACATATCTGTATAAATATAAAACATTGAGTACTTCAAAATAACAAAATATTTCAGTACTATTAACTTGCCTTGGCTTTGTAATGTCCCTTAAGAAGCACATGTGCATCGATACCAGTGTAAGAAAAACTGTTTATTGCTGTAAGTCCCCTATTGAACGACGAGGTGTCTTGAACGACTTGGACTTTGCCTGCACATATCGATGGAATGTCTTGAGGTTCCTTGTAATGTAGATTACCAGCTAGTTTTCCCGTACGATATGCTAAGCAGACCTAAATATTATTAATTTATTTTAGCATCGAGAACTCTAAAAATTTTCGTTGTAAAAAAGTAAAATTAAATGCATTGTTAAGTAGTCACAGAAAATAATATTTTGTTAGCAATCATAAATTTATAAGAGTAACCCGTTAATATTTTAGTTTTATGAATATACCATTCCTCTTCGGCACCAGCAGGAGTTTTATTTCATTCCAATTTATTAAATATCGGTTTGGGATCGCTATAGAAAGTTTGTAAATTTGCATATAACTACGAGTACAAGTACCTTTATGAGGGCACATAACCCAGATGCCGCTTCGCTATTTCCCATGTTAGATTTTACGCAACCAATTTTGATTGGCGTTCGTGTACCAAAGAATCTTCCTATAGCTTCTATTTCGTTTGCATCTGCGTTAGATATAGCTGTAAAAATATGTTAACAGTAAATAATTTATATGACAAAACTCATGGATTATAGCCATATTAAATTCACCAAAACAGTATTTGATACTGGAAAATAATATATATTCGGCACACCTAATCCGTTTGCTTCAATATATTCTACATCGTCAGGAGATACATTAATGCTCGTGTAGAACTCCTCAAAGAACTCTGTCAGATCAACTGGATGTCTAATTGGGAAGAGATCATCTCCTTGTTTTAAGCCATATCTTGTTTTAGCATAATACACTTCCGAATATATTCTGAAAATAAATATTACAAAAAAGCTGTTATTTAAAAATATTTAATTGATTTTTGATTAGTTACAAGATAATACCTTTTTGCGTCCTTGGCTTTTTGAAGGAATATCACAGTGACAGCATCCGACCTAACGTAGCCATCACCATGTTTATCGAAGCACTTTGTTTTGCCGTCCGAGCACAGCAAACCAGCTCTGTACGAAAAAAAATAATATTACCGAACTCCTTTGCTTTTATATGTAATGTATAAATAGTTTTTACCATCTAACGTGAATTTGCCTATTGAAAATCTATCCAGTAAACAGCAGGCTTACAAGTAGGTATGTTGCATTGCGTTATGTAAAAAAGTCCACAGTTGTCCTTAAAATATTTAACTGGCAGATGTCGCGGTCTGCCTGGGCACAGCTAAATGACCTATCCCTCTATAGGCAGCAGAGTAGATGGTACAATAAGCTGTACTTTGTGATCCCGAACCCGCATGCCCCGCATAAGGATTATAAGCATAACTCCTCAGGACAGACCTGTGTCTATCAGTGGATTGCAATACACCGATGATCATGATGATGATAATCTTAATGAGTGTTACTGAAAATACGCCAATCGAGATGTCAGTCTTGATGGCTTTATCCTTGTTGTTGTACGTCAGAGCATTCTATTTTTACCTCACCTAGTGTTCATTTTAAAAATAACTGCAGAAAGATTGATTGAATAATATATTCATCTTTTGCAAAATGTCGTATCAGCTCCATCCAGATTGTCTGGGAATATTGCTCCCACAATCGCCGTTATAATGAGTTAATTAGTCATTTATTTAATTACAACTCCGATAACAAACAATCAGACGTAATACCCTAAAAGTTAGCCAGAGGAATATAGAACACTCCCTTGTTTCAACAGTTAGAAAAAATATTATGTTCAGAAAAAACACAATGTCGTCTCTCACTACCTTTAAAATTTGATAAAAGCATCATATTTAAAACTGACTACACCTAAGATATATATTGCAGAAAATAAAATTGTTAATATATTTGGCCATATTGCATCTTTCCTTTCTTTAGACCTATAATCATTAGCTATCAACATGGATTTTTGTACAAAAGTACAGCTGAGAGTAATGTGTAAATACGTGCAATATGATGCTCCATCGGTGGAAACTGGCTTCCAGTCATACGAAATATAGACTGATTATTAAAAGGCTTTTGATAAGGTTGTCTCAGCCTTGGTATGCAAGCTTGAAGCGATCGGCAGACGTCATCATCATCATCTGTTACCGTCCATGGCTGGGCATATCTTATGTTGATAAATATTGTTTGCCTACCAACTTAATAAATAAATTTAACAAATCCATAACGATAACAAAAACATGAAATCATTCATACCTATTCAAATTAATTGTAGTCCCTGGAAACAGACATACATTGCAACAGCCAACCACAGCTGCGTCACACTGCCCTGATATAATACTACGATAAGCATGTTCTAGGCTTGCTAGAGAACTGACACAGGCGTAGTCAACTGAGTAAGATGGTCCTCTTCCGTTCAGCCAGTATGAGATACGATTTGCCGTCATGGATTTGCTGCAACTAATATATTTATTGGAATGTGCATACATACTTAATGATAATTTTATGAAAGCAACTAAGAGATGTGCTACTTATATTATTAGTTTTTATCGCAAATGTTATTATAGTATTTTTAATTATAAAATTCCTGCCATCACGAAACATATAACTACATTTTCATTACGTTAGCACTTAATCACATAACATCTGAAATGTAATAATACTGTTAGAAATCACGCTTGGAAATAAAATAAAAATTGATCTAAATCGATGACTTCACAATAACATTTTATTTAAATAACGAAATAGAAACGTGAAAGACAATCGGTATTAAATAATGGACTTAGATCTTATGGGAGCTTTAGGCTAGACGAACTGGCAGCGCTTCCGTTCGACTTGTAACAATTTTATAAAAGGTAGTTTTATTTTTCTTAAATGGCAACACTACTCGATCCCGCCACTCTTTTGTGACAGCTTCCGGTGAAAGGGATGAGAGCAGTGGGGTTGAAACAGCGTTTTGATTATTGAGTCTGGAGCTCGGTCAGTCGTTTAATAACCATCGAGGTGACAAATTGCCTCGTGGATATTATGATAGATAAAAGTGTTAAAAGTGGAATAAAAGTATTTATTGTGCTGTGAATTGGAGTTTTTCTGATATTTAGGAAGTGGGATTCGAACCCACGCCCACAAGTGAAAGTTTTTCTGATAGACTAAGTTAAATAAGATCTCAATAGGACGGACAGCAAGTCGTCTTATATCAACGAAAGCACAACCGAGTGTGTGATTATGCCGATGGCTCGTTCCCTTATATTGGTTTACAATATCTGTTCAGAATACCTGATGATGATTCATCATTTCAAAGATAAACAACACATGTTACGGCTCTGTCTCATCTGATTTGCACTAGATGGCGCTGTCGGCCATCGGTTTGTCCTAACAATATATATATAGCTGGAATAGTGAACTAGTCTAATTCATATAAAAATGACCTTACCCCGGAGCAAAGAATTTATTTAAGTTTCTATTTTCGAATAGGTTCATAACAGAATCAAAGTATTGCACGCCCACAAATACGCCAAGTTTTTTTGCATCATAAGCTAATGGGTTTATACCTGAAAATATTCATTATTATTTATTTTATTTACGGCTTTATATTGAACTAAAACTTTATAATGAATTACACTTTGAGTGGATACAAATTAGCCATCAGCGACACATTGTTGGTGTTAGCAATAAATCAAATATTCTTAAATTTTTCCAACACACATAGATAAGAAAATGTGAAATCCGACAAACTTTCATAAAGACGATGATGCAGCTTGTTTGCTATTTTAAATGTAGTTCAAACACTATTCCAGTCAATAGATAAACAGAACAAAAAATTATAACCATATTATCTGCAACTGAAGTTAATATATATTTACAGAGGCAGAAATGTATTAAGAAGATACGCGCTGTGAAAAAGAAAAGTGAGAACGAAAGTTACAAGTTCCATTTTTCAGCATTTCCACTGCTCGGGTATGACACATGTATACCCGAGATAAGGTAAGGACCCTACCCGAGATAAGGAATTTACCGTTATTTGAAATGAATACAAGTGTATTTCAATGTTGGCAAAAGTGACCTACAATGTACCTAATTTAAGGGCATATTTGGCTTTCAGTTAACGAGAAAACGAAAGCTTATCATTGAATCAGCGGTTTCGAAACTGACAATACAGCTAAAAATTTAAATTATCGTCATTAATCCTTAAAAGCTAAATAGAAAACTCCTTGTTTAACGCTTTTTCAAAGGAATGGGTAAGCGTTACTAAAATAGGAGTTAGACAATTAGTCTAAATCGGCTATTTCTTATTGCCATTCTTTTTATAATTAAAGCGGCCGTGACTGATATTTGTATTTAAGTGAAAGCAAAGACGTTCGAGTTATCGACGTAACTCATTACCGTTAGTAACTGACTAATAACTGTTCCTCTTATAAGAAGATATTTTCTAACAATGGAACAGTAAAACAGTTGCTATGCCGACCACGACGACGATGAACACGAATGCAATGTAACTATTTAGTATTGCAAAGTCCACAATTATTATGTACTAATTGGGGTTCCGCTGCTTTTACATATGATTTTGTATTATAATTATGATCAACATGGCAATTACAATTTTATGCAATTACAGTATATTACCTACCCGCATCGTAAATGGCACTATATGCGTGTTCCATTAGTTTTCTAGTCATTGGATCCAATGATTGAGCTTGCTTAAATGTTACCTTAAAAAATTGGGCATCCAATTTTTCCAAACCGTTTATTGGTCCTTCATATTTTGGCATTTCAGCTATCTTAATGTTTGGGTCTACGGCGACAACCATGTCCACCTGTCAAATTGGACGTAACACGTTTTAATAAAATGAAAAACTTAACTTTTTTTAACACATTTTAATAAATTGAAAAACTTTCTTAGATTTCTTCACTCGCGTTGAATGGTGCGTTGAATTGTTTTAATAGTGGAGGACAATCTTACGGACTGGCGTTACTGCACACTGTGAGCAGGCTTGTGTGTCGCACAACATGAATGTGAAATTGGACCAAATTTTCAAATATACTGTCCTAACAATCATCTTTATCATCGGTAACATATTGCGGTCCAATTTCTACCCTGTAGTAGAATCCTTTTGCCTATGAATTTTCAAGCAAATTGCAAGCTTCTAACCAAAAACTCATAAATACTGGATCAACCGTATTTCAGCTATTAGAAAAATAATAGTTTTTGTTGAAAGATCTGATGTAATGATTAAATTAAAGTTTGTTACTTTTTGTCCAGTTTATAATTATCTTTTATATCATCACGCCAGTTTCCGCAAGTGGAGGGCATGGGGTGTCAAATATCCATGCAAACCTGGCACACTTCGTCTACACATTCATCACCCTCTTTGTAAAACTTGTTTGTAATACTTTTTATCCCCCCATCAGTCAGTACCTTACCTATTTGATATCTCTTGGCTCCTCGGTATCATTTTATTGTTATTATTATTATTAAAAAAAATATAGGTGCATGAAAGGAGCCTCCTCGAGTGGCGAATATGTCTGATTAATTACGAACATACACTGCCCGGCGCACCCTGGACATTGCGACTGATCCTTCACCACGATGGCTGATCACGATCAGCGATCGACTCGACGAAGAAGAGAAGAAGAATAAGAAGATTATAATTTAATCATACTACATATTTACTTTATTGTAAAGATTTTCCATGAACTCATTCACACTGTTTGAACGAGGGAATATGCCCGATATTCCACTGATGACAACTTCTTCGCCATTAAGAGACGGAAGGAGATCACTTAAGTTATTCGTTAAGGAGTTATTGATTGTTGAAGACATTTCAAAACTTTTATTTTGAGCGAAAAGTAAACGAAATTACAATAAATAATCAACACGATCTGTTACTACTGTATAACTGATTGAACGATATTTGCGTAAATACTTCCTTATATATTGTTATACACCTATACTTAAAGGTCAATATGTCTACAGGGTTTTCAATAATGGTAATTTTCCAAATAATATATATGAAGATGTTAAATTTTTACATTTGATTTCTGTGTGAGGCCTCAATATGATGTAAGATATTATATGAACTAAAACGATCTAGTCTGTAATAATCTGTTATCTGAGTATTTTTCAATAAAAACGTGCAAGTTAAACGTGTAGAACATGGTTAGGTGAGTTTAATGATAACGTAAAATAAGTTTTCTGACTCAACCGAAATAAAACTAGTTTTAAACTAGATGTGGATATAGTAGGTATGATATGACATATTCCGAAGATGTGCCGGGGAAAGATCTGGTAATTTTTTTGACATCTCGCGCACTCTGAATCTGTTAACGTGGGATAGCGGACGTTGTCTTTGAGTGTGTGCGTACTCATTGAGGGTTTTACTAAAATCCTAAAAGTCTTCAACATTGGATCACACACTTGCATTTTATTGATTCTAGTTTTCAGATGTCTAGATCAAAAATATTTACGAGTCACAACTTCAACGTAATCCAAAAAGTAGCGTAAAGAAAAAAATAACATACAAATTGTTGTTTTCTTTTTCGGGCTACATGAGCTTCTGATCTTTGCATAGAAATCTGAAGACTATAATCTTGGATCTTTAAAATGCTTTATTAAATGTGAAATACGACCATTTTTCACTGAAATACAGCCTGTCAAAAATCACCAAAAAAATTGTGAAATTTATTGGACCCTTCATGTTTTCCACCAGTTTATAAAGTTTTGAAATAAAAATTAAGGAATGAATATTTAGTAGTAATTTTATTTGCTACTAGTATGCCCGCAGCTGCGCCCGCGTAGAAATCAGTGGGTCACTAAGTTTTTCCCGCGTAAATACCGACCTCGTGGGAATTCTAGAATGAAAAGCAGCTTTTACCTTGCTCCACAGAGAAAAGAAAAAAATTAACTACCTAGACAAAAAAGGTAAGCAGGCGAGCTAGGGGTGAGACCCGAAAGGCGCAACGCGGACGCTAGCTCGGCATATCCTACTTACGTGTACATACATTTTATACTAGAAAATCAAAATTAGAATTCTAGTAGAGGTTGAGAGTCTAGATATGTGCCCGATGCACGGCAATAGGCTCACCACCTATTCCATAGTGGGATGTAAACGTAACCGGTGAAACGTGGTAGTGTGCTGCATTTCTCTGTCTACCTCTTCGGGGACTACAAGCGTGAAATTACGTTTTTTAATA
>DWEJ01001012.1:0-14162 GCA_018245835.1 Mysoria sejanus stolli
TCTCGTACTATGACAGGCGTAATAGTTTCGTTTACATGGTTCATAAAAGATGGCGCAAAAATATATATTAAAATTCGTGAGCTCGCGCCAGTAATCAGTTAGCCTATTGTTTTTTTTATAAATTAAACTTAGTCAAAAGGCAGACGGGCCGCCTGATGGTAAGCGGTCACCGTCGCATATGGACATGTTGAACTCCAGAGGAATTGCCATTGGTTTGCCGGCTTTGAAGGAGAGCTTTTTTCACGCTTTTCTTAAAGAACCCCGGGTCATACCGCTCCGGGAATACCTTATATTGTGACAGCAAGCCGCAACTTGTAAATATAAACTAGAAAAATCCAATAGAGCCCGATGTGGGATTCGAACACGGGACTATTGGATTAGCAATCGCGCATGCAACCAATACGACTAGCTAAGTAGTCAGTTTTGAAAAATCAATCCAATAAAAACTGAACTTAACCTAAGTGACGTTTTTCCAAATTGAATTTTTTATAATAACTAAGCAATATACTCCTAAAATAAGTATTTCACATACACATTAAAATCGTGTTATTATTCTATTAATTACATAATAGATTTCTTTATTTTGTAGATACTATTTAATTTAATTAAATTTTGATGAAAAGTGACATTAAAGTTCCTCATGTTTATGATTTTTCTTGCTTACAACGCCATCTATGGCCAACTTGGAGTATTTGTTCAAAAAGTCATCCCAAAATTGCTCCCGTTTGCCCAGTGGATTAGATTTCATTTTAAGCACTTTTGTGATGTGAAGATAAGCCGTGTCTTTGCTATCCTTTTGAATGGGTTCCCACTTGAAGCCGTTCAGTACTGGGTCATCTTCAGGAGAAGGGTTCCTGAAAATTTGTTTAAATTGTAAAGTTAGTTAGGTACAATTTGGTGCGATTGAGTGAAATGTAAAATATCTACTAATATATTTTGAAAATTTTTCCGAAAATGTTAGTATTTCCTTTTGTATAGGTTACATTTTTCACATCCATTTTTAATTATTTCCATTCATTTTCTAAGCAGAAACTTACAATACAATTTTAATGAAATTTACTTTGAACATAAATTATGACGAAGTTATATTATATTCATAATGAAGAATAAACTCAAATGAAGAGATAAAATGCTTATTACGGTAAGGAAATCACTCAATTGCATGGTAAAGTGAACGTAAATGTAACTAACTATGTAGATATTACTTACTTAGTTTTGATGAAATTTGTCCAAAGCCTGACCATTCTTTTTAAAACTTTCATTTCTGGCTGTTCGCTTGGTAATTTGTTAAGATTCTTGTAAGTGGTTTTCATACGTTTACATAATTGAATGTAACACAAATCATCTGTGCCAGTCGCCCCCCAATGTTCCATAGTTGATCTTGCGTTTCTTGCTAGGTATTCGCTATTTTCATTTAATAAACCTCTAAAATCAAACATGAAATAGTACACAGGTGACAGAAGATTTTTAGCTAGTTTTTTCGCCGCGTAATTCAGTGCATAATTTTGCATAATATCCCCCGTATATACCGCGTATTCCAAAACATTAGCGTAATAGAAATATCCTTCTTCAAAGTAGAACTCTAATATCTCTCTAATAGCTTCATCGTATACCAAGCTCTGACGGTCGAAACGAAACGGTGATCTCATTGGAAACAACATAAGGAACTCTTGGCCCATTTCTTGTACCAATTTGGGTTCAAAGATGTAGTGCGATATTAAATCTAAGCCTTCTCTCGAATTCATTCCAATTAACACCGGGACATCATTTATAATCTTGCTATTTTCTGGCAGCGCTGTTAGTATTGCATTCTCACTATTGTTCTCTATGGTTGGTGAAAAAGGAAATACGGACCTTTGGTATTTTTCAAACAACGTACGATCAATTGCTTCGCCGTCTTTGGATATCAGTGTTTTTGCATCTATCTTTTGCAATTCTTCTAATAGTGATTCGCTATTATTAGTTTCAATTTTTAAAGCTTTGGCGAATCTTAAAGCTTTTTCTCGTGGATTTTTATCGAAGTATATAGATTGTAGTGCTGTTCCACTTTGAAATATGGCTGCATTGAACAGTCCAATGGATTTTTCTGAATATAACAATATATTGGTCAACGCTGCTCCACCACTCTTTCCCATTAAAGTAACGCGTTGGGGATCGCCGCCAAATTTGTCTATATTCTCGTTAACCCATTTCAAACCCATTAAGAAGTCTCGTAAGCCAGCATTGGGTGGAATAACATCATCGTCAGTAGTCAGATATCCGAAAATACTCAATCGATGATTTATATAAACAACAACGACATCTTGTTCTATGAAAAAATCCGGTGAATAAATATCGGTGTTGTTGAATCCGCTTCTGAAATCATCGTTATATTCAAATACCACGACAGGTGCGGAGCTTTTGAGATCAGGACTGAAGACGCTAGTGTAGAGGCAGTCTTCCGAACCATATATGCTAAATTCTTCGCTAAGTCTTGACCGAGACGTATACTGATAACAGGTTGGTTTTTTCTTGTAAGCCTCATAAACACCTTCCCAACCTTGATGTTCAACAGGAGGCTGGAAATCAGAAGTTAAATTTATGTTACAGATGAACCTTAATTTATTGTTTTGACTATATTTCAGGTATCAAAAAATTTTCAAATGTCTAAAATTATTATTTAATACCCTTACATAAATTTTATGACATAACCATAATTATAATGCTATGTACAGCATATTATGATTTCCTAGAATCGATTTACAAGTTATATACAAAGTTACATATAAAAAGAAAGTTATAACGTGCTTAAGCAAAATTCGGTGCTTTGTTTATGGCGAATTGGTGTGATTGGCAAAATTAAATTTTAAATTATTACCTTGAATCTTAACGAGCCAACTGGTGGCACTGCGTATGGTATGCTTCTAAAAGCATAGTAACTTTGCTCATTTAAAAATGTTTTCTCTACTTTCCCTAACAGAACACCTTGTTTTATTTTTATCTCTGTGTGATCACTTCTCACAACATGTAATGCTATGAAAATGTTTACAAAACCCACAAGTTTCTTCATTATTAGTTTGATTTTATTAAAAAGTAACACATTGTTTGATATAAGGCCGGGTAGAAATACTAACTTGTGGATCGCTACTACAACATGTGATAAGATTATTGTGTCTATCTGTTTCATTTTGATAAGCTGAATCAATGGCAATAAATTAAATAGAAGTTATGTGTACGTACATGTATACCATATCTCAGGTACCTGGGCACTTGAGTATGTTACGAACCACGAAAATTAAACCAAATTAGAAATAATCTAATTACATTGAATGTAATAGGCGGTAAAGGATTGTTGAAAGAATTTGTTAATAACTTATTAATAGCAATGTTACTAAGGCTAAGTAGAACTTAATACTAAAATAAAAAGAACGTAACATCACGCCAATATTACCGAAGAGGTAGGCGGAGCAGTGTAGTATAACCCCACGCATCATTTATTTATTTATTTATTCGTGACTAGTAATTTGTAATGTGACATTTTTTATTCTTTTAAATGTGAGGTTAACGTTAAAGTTATATATTTGTAAATAGATCGTTTTGTTCGTGAAATCATTGGTTATTAGATGTTAGTTAAGATTTGGGGTATTTTATTATTGCATCAATTCAATCTTTCAACATAATATAATAAAATCTAATGTGACAGATTTTGTATTTGCGGTGTGGTAAAATTAATTTTTATTGATATTTATATAATATATAGTCATGCTTTCTGGATATCTTTTATTTTTAGATGGCGTATAAGTATATGAAACATGCTCTATTTGTTTTGTTGGCGGGTTTATTCAATAAGATAGATGTGCTCGCGGCTTCGCCCGCGTAGAAATCAGTGTGGCACAAAGTTTTTCCCGCGTAAATACCGACCTCGTGGGAATTCCAGTATGAAAAGTACCTAATATGATGCTCCACAGAGAAAAGAAAAAAAACAAATACCTAGACAAAAAAGATGAGCAGGCGAGCTAGGGGTGAGGGCCGAGGGAGGAAACGCGGATGCCAGTTTGGCATATCCAATTAACAGAAAATCTTTATAAATTGTAGCCTATATGTTATTCTGGTGTGTTATTCTGGTAAAGTTTCATTAAAATCCATTCAGTAGTTTCTACGTGAAAGAGTAACAAACTTTTGCGTTTATAATATTAAAATAGGAATAGGATAGGATAGGATAGGATAGGATAGAACAAGACAGGACGGGACAAGACAGGACAGGACAGGACAGGACAGGACATGTCAGGACAGGAAAGGACAGGATAGGATAGGATAGGATGATTTAATGAAACCATCTTTATTTCATGAAGTACCGTATAATTATTAGTATATACTTGTGTTTTGTATTTATTACATTATTATTATACTTAATATGTTATTAGCGTGAAATAAAATAGAGTGTTCAGTCTTAATAAAATTCATTATAAATGTTGAATTTTTCTTTATTTTAATAACAGTATCTTTTATAACTCGTCCTTGATATCTTTGATGAGTCCATCAACCGCCATTTCTCCGTACTTTGCCAGAAACTTATCCCAAAAGTCTATCTTGTCAGCATGCAGATTATTTTTTATCTGTAATTGATCACTGATAACTAAGCATTCCTTGTTTTCCTTCTTTGCTGGCTTCCAAGTTAGTTCGTCGTCGGCTCCTGTTGGTTTTCTGAAAATGTAAGTAAAAATTACAAACTGTTTTTTTTATTAATTATAGCTCTGTATTTACCTATTGTAAGAACTTTATTTCAAATCGTTAACTGTAAACTATTACCTGTTTAACACAAATTTTAATAAACTGTTTTTCTTTTAATGTTATGTTTCAGTGCTGGGTATGATTCTGATACTGCGGGAGACTTGGAGAGCTTATCCATCTACGATGCTCTATTGTGGATAGGCAGATATATGTATTTGTTTGTTCGTGTGTTTTGTTTTTCAATTTGTTTAAGGCTTTTGATATTATTTAACGAATGTTACCCAAAGTTAGGAATTAGAATAGATTGATTAATGTTGGTTAAGGAAAGAAAGAAAGAAAGAAGAAAATTTTTTAAGAAAATTTTTGTAGCGTTCGACCCGGGAATCGAACCCGGGATCTCCCGGTTGGCAGTCGCACTTACAACCAACACGACCAACGAGGCAGTGAAAATTTTGCTACTTACAGTAATTTGTCCAAGAGTCGATCTTTTTCGTTGTGTTTAATTTTTTACAAGTGCTTAACAGTGAAAAATTTCTTACCCAGTTTTGGCAAAATTAGTCCATAATTTAATCATGTTATTCAAGACTGTCATTTCTTCTGCGTCTTCGTCGAGGAACTTTTTGTACAAATGTTTTAATGGTTTGCAAATAAACAAGTAACACAGTTCATCTGTGTATGTAGCTCCCCAAGTGCCTTCTATAGTGACGGCTTTTTCTAAAATAGTCTTTTTTCTAAAATTTAATTCTCCACTATAATCAAACATGTAATAGTATACAGGAGAACTGGAGACATTAGTATAGGCTCTGACAGTGTAATCAACTGGATACATTGATAGTAGTTCTCCCACGTACGTAATATATTCCCCGGGTTTACTGATTTTCACATACGCCTCTTCAAAATAGAATTCTTTAATTTCATTCATTGCAGCGTAATACACGTGGTCATTGATTTTAAAACGGAAATCGACGCGTCTTGGAAATATCATCAGAAAATCCCTGTCTGCGTATGTGAGAAAATTTGGTTTTTGTAGGAAGTGTTGCGACATGTCGATACCTTCTCTTGAATTATAGCCAATCATTACTGGAACATTTATATTTGAAGGAATTTTGTCAGGTAGTATTGTTATGACGGCATCTGGATGATCGTGTTCTATAATTGGCCCAAAAGGTGTAATGATTTTTTGATGTTCCCTAGCCTCATCTGGGTGTACAACATAAAGTTCGGATTCGGTTAATTTCATCGCTGGTACATCTTTCAACACTTGAAGAAGATAAGAACTTGTCAAGGCTTGATTCTCCAGATATTCAGACAGTTCTATAGCCCGTTTTCTTGGATTGTTGTCGAAATATGCAGGATCCCAAGATGTCCCACTCTGCAGTATAGCTGCACTAAATAGTCCTTTTGCTTTTGGAGAATGCAGTAAAATGTCAACAACAGCGGCACCTCCCTGACTACCCATTAAAGTGACCCTTGAAGCATCACATCCGAAGTTTTTAATATTTTGTTGGATCCATTTTAATGCCAAAATAACATCACGTAAGCCATTGTTACCAGGTAGGAGATTGTCTTCAAACGACAAAAATCCAAGAGATCCGATCCTATGGTTAACGGTCACTAAAATAACGTTTTCCTTCATGAAAAAATCTGCTCCGTAATCATTTGACGCATTGTAAGTTACTTTAAATTGTTCGTTGTATAAGAACACAATAACAGGTAAATTCAAATCTTGATGACGAGGAAGTTTTGGGGTGTGGATACTAAGATGTAAGCAATCTTCACTTCCAAAAAATCCATAGTTTTCTACATGTCTGTTTGGCAAATAGAATTGAGCACATTGCGGCGTTTCTTTTTTTGCATACAAAATATTTTCCCATCCTGGATGCGGTAACGGCGCCTGAAATGCACACAGACTTCAGCGATTTTATTATATCACAAAATTTAACTAACTATATTGTGAACGTATTATTATACCTTGAACCTAAGTTCTCTAATTGGTGGTTGACCGTATGGAACGCCCAAGAATGAGTAATACTTTTCATTCGGAATAATAGAATCCACTTCAATACCGGCTACTTTTCCATAATTCGTTTGTACTATCACATCACCGTTTACGTTTATGCAAATTGAAGGTATCACTATTGAAAACACTATAGCAATGTTGACAGACATGGTTGGTTTGTCGAAGTCGTGTACGAATATCGTGCATTTTGTATGTCATATAAAACTGACGTGTTCTTTAGATAAATAGTAGCTATTAATCGGTTTACATTCTATTGGAACTGTGGTTATCTTTTGAGTAGTGATAATTTATGAGTGTTTAGTTATATCTCTGCGGTGATAATAATTATATGGTTTAATAATTCTTTCTGTTCATAAATACTTTTATCTATAATCTACCACAGGTGTTTAATACCGTTGCTATCCAACTGACCCGTTGGTCCAGTAGGTAGTGGTTGACCTAGATTGTCCAGCCGAGAAGTAGATTCAATCCTCATCCAAGGTGTCAAAACACTTACATGTATGTTCTTTAAATTAAACTTGACGTCTATGATTTTCAGATTTTCGGTCCACACAAATCTGGTTTTATCTAATTTGAGATCAGATAGCTCGTCTTTGTAAGTAGTCCTGAGTATTATTATTTGAAAATTGTACGCAAAAATGAGAATTTAAGTTTGAAAATTGTAAGTATAGAAATAAAAAAAAATACTTTGTTGTATCTTTGTCTTGCTACCTTTTTCTTATTTTTTATAAATGAGGTAAACACTAACAGTTTGCAATACTCGTAGGTAAAAGATTGCAAAAATATTTTTAATAAAAAAAAATCCCGCTGTCATAAAAAAATGGATAATTATATAAACATTTTCATCATAATTCTTCTTTCTTATTGTAGGATACGATGCCATCTTTAGCAAGCCCTGCCCACTTCTTTATAAATCTCTCCCAGAATCGAATTCTCTCCTTGTATAGATCCCGTTTAATTTCTATTTGTCTGTCAATGTGGAGATATTCTTTTGTGTCTGTGCTGTACGGAGTCCATTGTACGTTGAGCGGATTGTTTCCACTTGGAGTAGGGTCACTGAAAAAGAAATAACAAAAATTTAAATTTAGAATTTGTATATATGATTGTCGAATTATGAATAATTAAAATTAAAAATGTGTTATTTTGAGAGCAAGTTTCAAGCATGTTGACCAAATAGGTCAAATACGGCTAAAATTCGAACAGAATAATGAATGTAAAAGAAACTCCTCAGATCTCTAAGTAAGTATAAATATTCTTGGCACTCGGTGCTCTCTGCCTACCCTGTAAGAGACCTGGCGTTATGCACAATTCTCATAATAATAAAATATTTTATTATTTGTATAACAATCAAGTAATTTGAATTTCTTCTACGATGATTACATCTGAAAGGTAGGAATTTGGTATTCTTTAAAAGTTTTTAGTTTGCCTTACCCGTATTTAATAAAATTTCCCCACAACTTTATCAGCTTTCTTTGCATCTTTATCTCTTCAGATTCAATGTCGTGATGTTTTTTGTACTTCTGATTTAGACTTGGGCATTTAAACAAGTAGCAAAGTTCGTCGCCTGAAGCCGCGCCCCAAGTGCCTTCTTCCACTTGGGAGTGTTTCATTATGCTATTTTTGTTTTCATTTAAATCACTGTAATAGTTAAAGTGATAATAGTACACTGGGTTATCGGATATACTTGCATACAATCTCGCTGTTTGATCCATAGGGTATGATATAAAGACGTCTCCAATGAACGTAATAAACTCAGGAACGTTCTCTATCTTAATATTTTTAGTTCTAAAATAAAACTTTTTAATCTCAGTGACAGCATCATCGTAACTGGCATCAAGAAAGTCAAATTTGAAGTTCGTTCGGACTGGCATTACGAAGGGGAAATCTTTATTGACAGCACCGAAAAATCTTGGCTCTGAAAGGTACTGTAAAGAAAGTTCCAGTCCTTCCCGAGAATTAAATCCGATCATGATAGGCATGGATATTTTTTGCGACGAATTTTCAGGATATTCAGTTATTAGACCATCTGAATCTGTTTCAACAACAGGACCAAAATTAAGAATAGGTCTCTGATTTTCTTTATTAAAATGAACCGTTATTGCCATCAATTCTTTTGCCAATAAATCCTCAGCAGACATTTCTTTCAAGTCTTGTAAGAGACGGCTGCTACTAGGGGAGTCTATGTCTAATAATTTGCCGAGCGAAAAAGCTCTTTCCTTGACCTTTTCTTGAAGATATATTGACAACAAAGACGTGCCACTTTGAAGGATTGCCGAATTAAATAGAACGTTAGCCTTTGAGTGGATGAACAAATCGACTGCAGCAGCTCCTCCTCTCGATCCCATTAGGGTTATTCTTTTAGGATCACCGCCGAACTGTGCTATGTTATTTTTAATCCACTTTAGCCCGGCAACTATATCTTTCAATCCAGCATTACCTGCCAGTAAGTTTTCTTCGAGTGATAAAAATCCAAACACAGTAAGACGGTGGCTTATTGTTACGACAATAATGTCTTCTTCTATAAAAAAATCTGGAGCATAATCTAAAGATTTATTATAAGAATTTTTGAAATATTCGTTGTGTAAAAAAACTACAGTAGCTCGTTTGTTTTCGTCTGCAGCTGGGGTGTAGATGTCAAGGTAGAGACAGTCTTCCGTGCCATAGTTTGATAAAGACTGGCCTTTCTTGACGTTAGTGTTAAATTGAATGCATGCTGGTTTTTCCTTGGTAGCGCTGAGGACATCTTCCCATGGTTCTATATCTTGAGGAGGCTGAAACAAAATTTCGTTAGTTATTATTAAGATTTAGAGATGTTAATTATAAGTGTGTTGAATTTAAGGAGGAACACTTACAAATTTATTATATCGCATATCATATTATATAATGAATCTATGTAAACCTAGATACTAGATATACTAGTTTCCTTAATCTACTCTCCACGTCTAACATGAGCCTATTAAGACAATAGGTGGGAAAAATATTTTTTTTAAATTAATTTTAGTGTAAAAATAAGAAAGGGCATGCTCCATTGGTTCGAACATGTTTAGAGAATGGCTAATGAAAGAATGACGAAGAAGATATACAATGCGAATGTTGAAGGACGTAGGTGCCGAGGGAGGCCAAGACTCACCTATCTAGATGGGAGAGTCCGAAACCAGCGTGTATGTATGAAAAGAGTTATGAATGTGGAGAATGCGCGGCAGGTCTGTAAGGATAGAGTTATTTGGCACGCAGTGTTCTCTGCCTACCCTGTAAGGGACCCGGCGTGAAGATATGTATGTATAATGCGTAAATATGTTTCGCTATATAACTTTTAAACTTTTAAATATCTGTATTTTTTGATATAATAAAGAAGACAATCATTTACCAGAAATCTTAATTCTTTCACCGGAGGCGCTGCAAAAGGTATGCCCATATATCCGATATAGTCCAAGTTGTTTATTAATGTTTTTAACACTTTTCCGGATACCAATCCATGTGTTGTTTTTACAACGTCTGCTCCGACAGATATAGAGAGAAATGCAGTTAACGACAATGTTATACATAAGGCACGCGTAAAAAATATATTGAACATATTTAGCTCTGTTATTTGACTGATTTGGCCGCAAGTAGCGGAGTTTACGAATATATTTATCTATTGTGATATCGTGTATCGAACTAATCTTTATTTGTTTTAGTTAAAGAATTATCGAATTTACAACACATAATTTTAAATGCAATTATACAATTATTAGTAAAAAATCACAAGAAAAACAAAATGTAAATATTGTTTTGTGGACCACAAATGGAATTTCTATTGTTGGATAGAAGTTGTGTATTGTTTTTCAAGACAATCCATGCGCTGCGTTCTACAGGATTCCTTACGTAGAACCCCCGTTGGAGACTAAGGTTAAGGTTATTGTGATCTGTGTATTCATTTCATTTTTTTTGTTTGTGTTAAATTCAAATTTAATTATTCTTACAGTTAAAAGTAATCAAATCTTTTCCATTGAATACT
This sequence comes from Mysoria sejanus stolli, assembly GCA_018245835.1. Classification (NCBI taxonomy): domain Eukaryota; kingdom Metazoa; phylum Arthropoda; class Insecta; order Lepidoptera; family Hesperiidae; genus Mysarbia; species Mysarbia sejanus. The sequence goes on from DWEJ01001012.1 coordinate 10,728, forward strand.
CTTTTGTTGATAGCAGTTATTTGTCGTGGGAACGATTTAACGTGGTGTTTGATGTAAAAAATAGTAACGTCCCATGTATAATCCCCGAAAAGGTAGGCAGAGTGGTGTGTACTGCCACTTTTCAGCAGTAACGTTTTCTTCCCAGAATAGAATAGGTGGTGAGTCTATTGCCATAGTGTGCGCTAAAAGTGTTAGATACAAAAGAAATACGTCTGGTCTATAAGTACAGAAATATTTGATACCTTGTGCTCTCTAACTATCCCGCAATGGACCTGGCGTAAAGGTATAAAAATAAAGAAATAAAAATAAAGGTAATAAAATCTGTTGAAGATAAATCCAAAGTCACGCCCCGTACCGTAAACCAGCAAACAAGAATGAAACTCGATGTTTCTTAACGCGATTCCTGGCGCTCCTGTCAGTCTTGTAAGTTAAATAAGTCGTTATTTAGTTTAGTACGTTCTGTTAGTTCCCGAGTTGTTATTCCTTGTGGGAAGTATAACGCAACGAATGAGTCGTAGAGGTGCATTTTGATTCTCTGAATATCATACATATCTCTAAGCCGAGCCTGTCTTCGCTGCATGTCCTTTCGGGGAAACGCATGTGATGTTATGTTTTTCATTGTTCTCGTTAGAAAAGTTATTATCATCATTATCAACTCTAATATCGTTCAACTATTGACGAAGGCTTCAGGATTAATAGGATCAAGATAATAGTCGGCTTGGTCTAGCGCGGTTAGGCAGACAAATATTAACGATAAATGAGTTTCAAGTTTGTGACGTGTCTAATAATTTACTTAAGAAAATATTCTAGAAGTCAATATTCAATAAGAATGAAAACAGTACTGAATATCCACAGTAAGTATTTAATGAAATATTAAAAAACGTAATATCACGCCGATGATCCCTAAAGAGGCTAGCAGACCAGTGTAGTACACTCTTACATTTTAACCGTTACATTTGCTTTCCACCTTTGAATAGGGGATGAGCCCATTGCTATACACCCCGCATTTCCACCACCCACATTTCCATACTCCGAACCACTACTAGAAAATCTATGATAGAAAAAGCTAATATAATCCGAACCGGGAATCGAAGCCAGGTCTTGCCGGTCAGCACTCGAGCCTTGCACTCACTCGACATAAGAGGCAGGCGTTAAATATATACATAAATAATATTCAATAAAATAAAAATCAACGGTGAAATAGCTTCATTGCGTGATGTTCTCGGCTTGCGGCATCCAACTTCTGTTTGCCTGGCCGGAGTATATATTTTTACAAAGAGTTTTGTACCAGGTATTGAACTTAAAGCTCTAGGAATCCGATGTTGTATATTAAGCCTTGTGGCATGCAACACAACAATATTATTGCTTATCCTTAGATTTGAGGATGTCATTAGCACAGTTGCACATTGCATGGCAAACAATAAAAAAACATTTTTGTTAGAAGGATCGTTTGGTTTATCTTTTACTATAAACAGGTTAGGATTTGGCTAAGATCTCATGTAAAGGAAGTTTAAGTCGTATGTATGTGGGAATTCTAAATTTAATTCGTCTTTGATATAAAGAGCTGCTGAAACGTATCTTTGTGGTGTATAAGCGTTGATTGACGATCCATGACTAGGCTTGTCTTTGAGTGTTATCGATTGGTCCCGCAGGAGTTTTTTAGGTTTCATATCTGACTATTTGTGTGTTGAATGAATATGTTGGTTTAAAGCCTTTTATGTATTAAAGTATATTTATGCGTGATCTGGTGTGAGGATATGAATATCAAGTAAGATTTATTAAATAGTCGAAATCATTGTAATGATATTACGAATTAGACTGTCCTGTGTTGGTTGTAAGTACGAATTCTTGCGGATTGCCGATTCGAGATCCTGGGTTCAAATCACAAGTCGGGCATTATTAGATTTTTGTAACTTAGATTTTCTAGCTGCGGCTGGTTATGTATTCGGTGCATGGCAATAGATTCACCATCTATTCTATTGTAGGACGTAAATGAAAATCGTGTCAATGTTTCTTTTGCCTTACTCTTTGGGGATTACGGGCGTGAATATTCTATTTTTGTGATTGGAAACAGCTAATGCAATTTAAAAAATGTTTCCTTATTTCAGCCACAAAACGCAAGGCCATTTTCGAATAACAAAACTGTTTACGATCTGATCGAAAGAAAACGAAATAGAACTAACAGAATAAATTCATAAATTTGCAAAAAAATTGCTTGTACTTATCAATTTACATGCCCGTGTCTCTAAATGAAACGATAACATTTCCAGTCCTTGAATGGATAAATGAAAATTCAAATTAGCTAAGGGAGCCAAGGATGGAAGGACCCTAAAGTGGATAAGAGATAATATCAATATATTTCACGGAGATCCAATAGCAGTAACCGTTGCTGGTTTACGAATCGGAAGCACTATTGTGGTGTCATTAATATTATCAACAGCAGCAGATGATCTGTTTTCAAGAGTTATCGTTTTAAGTGGAAGTGCTCTGTCACCGGCCGATTATAGATCATACGATGTTAAAACGGAAACGAAATTGTATGTTAGTCTAAGTGAATCCGGGCATACAATCAACCGAGAAAGGTTTCATGAAATTCTGAATAACGTTTCCATTACTAAACTGATTGTAGCGTCTCGGGATCTGTTTGATATCACCGCAATACGAGATAATCAGAGATTTATAAATTCATTCGGATTTGTTATTGAGGCTTCGACAAAAGAAGGATTCATAAATAACCGTCCGTTAGAAGTGTATAAAAAGCAAATGGCCAATAAAAACGTGGATGTGATGTTCGGATTCACTGTATTGGAACGTTTGGATAAGTTGAGAGGACTGCTCGGGAACAGGGAGCTTTCAAGGTGTTTAAATTACAATTTCCGAACATACTGCCGTTGGAGGGGCGCAAGGATATATACGATTCCAAAATACATACAACATGATAAGGAACCGGATAATGGATTTTTATTTTATTAATGGAAAGATAGGAGACGAAAGCAGGTTGAGGTGATAAGCGAAGTACCATACAGACCAAGTTGTTTATCCGATACTCCGTCAAGCCATCTTTCAATGTTAATCTTCGAGCAATAATGTTTAGGTGTATAGATTCGGATATAAAGGGGGCTTTCAATGTCGGTTGGCGATGTTCCGTTCCAAATTTAAATTGGACCGGCGCGACGTTTGGGGATGAAATCTGCAACCTATTCATATGTAAATCATTTAATGGTATCTATATTAAAGCGAAGCCTGAAAGATATTTCAATAGGAAGTTTGTGAGATTAACATCGAATTTTTTCAAGCGAGGTTATGTATACACATTTTAATATTTGATTAAAGTGTTTATAGAAATTAGCTTATTGACGAATTTTTCTGATTTAGAAATTTTCTAATTTAGAAATATTCTGATTTAGAAAATGTCTAGAGATTTCCTAGAGAAAT
>DWEJ01001013.1:0-14158 GCA_018245835.1 Mysoria sejanus stolli
AACTATCGGATAATCCGAAATAATTTCATATCCGTATTCGTATCCGAATCCGATATCATCATTATTCCTATATCCGTGTGATAAAACTTGATAAAGGAATTCTCAGTCCTTTATCAATGAATGAATACTTTTACTTTCTGTATTTCATATACGCTGTATCATGTTTTATATATATTTGATGATATTATTTTGAACGAGAACGATGTGTTACTTACTGTGACTCATAATTTGTGACTGCTTTTGAATTGGCTTTGTGCCTCACTAATTCTAACGCAAAAGAAAGCTATGGCGACGGTTTTTTCAATTGGTCGGTCAACATTACGTAGCTGATAGCTATCACTAACCAATTTATTCAATTTTACTAATTCTGTTTAATTACGTATTCATTATAATTATAATATTATACAAAATAAGAATTATAAATATATTACAAAATAAGGATAATTACTTAATATTGTTCGATAACAGCTGGGAAATACTGTTTGGTTTTAGGGTGCCTAACAAGTTATGGATCTATCGGTCCTCTTTTGGTATTGCTTTCCACCCCTCATACTGGAACCACTTGACTCTTGACTCTTGGATGATCCAGGAGGGACAACTTCCTGAATGAAGTGCGCCTGGTTTCTATCTTTCTGTTTAGTTGTCACCCAACGAAATATCTTGCATATTGAAGTATTCGCATTTTATATATGATAGGTAACTTCTGCTTCGCTCCTAACAACACATTGAAATAAACAGTATTACTACATTTAGGTCTAATACTATGAAGTGTTTAATCACAGCTTCCAGTATGTATCATTTCCAAAGGACATCCCTTATAATTACTGCATATATAAAACTTGTATTATTAAAAAAAATGTTATTGTTAGAAAGCCGGGTGTGAATCCGAGGCGGAGGCTGACCGGTGCACTGAGGGTTGGATTAAACATTGTCACCCCTGTGGATGAAACCGGTTTGCTTACTTGTATCAACTATACTCATTTAAATAAATTCCTGAACATTAAAAGATGCAATTGCTTTCATATTATACTCGAAAAAAGTATATTTATAAGGATTTCGTTAACTACGTTAAAAGTTGCATTAGAAACATTCTAATTGAGCAAATAATTAAATCTTTTCCGCTAACTATTCATACAGATTTTATTTTAATGTAACCACTTGTATTTTTGCTTTATTAAGAGTTATCATTAGATCATTCATTTAACTTGGAAGAAGTGAATTTTTTGTCTGTCCGCCATGTTATGGTACGGAGAGCGATGAGATTAACGTGCGGTGAGTGACGCGCAAATCACTCAATTGTCGACGAAGTTGGATGCAGGATACTGACCGGTGCGGATAGGGGTTGCAGTCACCCTTGATTATAAAACAGGTTTTTAACAACGCTGCAAGTACACTTATTAGCATAAATTCCCAAGCAAGTGAAATATGTAATTTTGGAATGTAAAATATTGAATAATTTTTACGAATATGTATTAATAATTAATACGTGCAAAGTTTTAAGAAGTTATTATTATTATCACGCCCTTTGAATCTTTCATAGTCAAGCTGAGGTCTCCTTTTGTAATAAGAAAGCTTAAAACTGCAGTCGCTCAGTCCCGAAAGCTCGCCAAGTATGTGTTGGTAGACAACTCCACTCAAAACACGACGGAGAACTCTGAACGATGCCGTAGATACCACTAACAAAAGAGGAAGAATAAAACAAGTAGATGTCATAAAATAGTTTTTATTAAACTCAGAGATTAAGTAATACATTGTTTTCATATATTTTTCTGATGTTAAAAAGCAGGGTGCAGGGCAGCTGGTACAGAAGGGTGTAATTAAACCCAACGGCGACATGTTTCGTCATCATCATCATCATCATTCACTGCTTGACGTAGGCCTCTTCAAAAGCACACCACAGAGCTGGCTTTTCAGCTCTTCGTATCGAGCTTTTGCCAGCCACGTTGAGCATATCAGCACTACACTTAAGTGGAGGGCGGCCTGAGAAACAAAGCTCGCTGTAGATACACTGATTTAAACAATTCTGAAGCCCGCCGGTCAAGTGTTCGATTCACAAACATGTTAGGGTCCAGAGTTGTAAAATATATATATTTTTTCCAATGTCCATTTATAATTTCGCAAATTATTTTATGAGTATTAAAATAATATTTTAAAAACGCTTTCTAGTAAAGTATGAATTAGAAAGCGTTTTTATAATATTATTTTCTATATAGTTTCTAGTAAACATGTAACAATACTATGAAAAAACAGTATGCAACATTGTATCAGATATTACCGCATATGCATATATTTACAGCCCTCTGACCATTGTAATTAGTTTTTTCATGCAGCACTAGCTTTGACGGCGTCTTCGTTTGCATTTCCGTTTACCGATAAGGAGTTAACATATCACGATACATTCGTTAAGAATACTAACATATTTATTGATGTTTTGCATTGTGTTGTTTTTCTTGAGTAAACTAAGCATACAGATTGAATTAATGAACGCGATAATTAAGTTCTTGTTAGCAATTGTCGTAATTCATTTGAGGGTAAGAAGAAATTGTATTCTAATGTTATTATTGCAACTAAACGGGAAGTTATTTAATATATTTATTACTATTAATATTAGATATTATTAAAAATATGCCACAAATACAAAAAAATATACACAGGAAGATATCTCTCATTTTAAATTTCTCATCTAAAATCAAATAGATTAACCGAAACAACAAAAAATTAAAGTTAAATATGAGTTTTAGAAGTAGGTAAGTATATATGAAAATTATTTGATTACCATTTAGTTATTATTAACAGGGGATATAGATATCGCCATGGAGAACTTTTTGCGATAAGAAGTTCGCTGATTTTCCAATATGGATATGTTGTTCAGTTCGATCGCTCGCAAAAAGTTTTTTCTTGCCGCAGAATGTGCTACGTCAAAGCTGTCGAGCACACGGCTCTTGTAAGTTTTTGTGAATAACTATGGTAGCACTGGTTTTTTGCTAATTTCCTATGTGTATATTTATTGTAAAATTGTTCAATAAAGAATAATGAAATACGTACTTATTACTTCTTGATTGAAGTGAAAACTGATAAGAAAGACAAGTATTATTACGTTTGGGAATTATAAACCGCAGCCGCTCCTTATAACTTTTCGTCAATTGTTGGTCCCTATTTTTTAATTTTATCAATATTTTGACTGAGGTTTTTACCATTTTAATTTCTTATTGCCATTATTGTTTATTATTTTATTTCTCGTTTTATTATCTTTACGTGACGTAATTAGAATATTTGAACACGTCTTACACGCCTTTTTATGTGAGCGATAATTTATTATAAACGAATGAATAAAATAGGTTGAGTGACAAAGCGGTACAATAAAATAGGCAGTATAAAAAAGGCACAGAATGTCGTGAAAATATATTTTAAATTGAATTTGAACGCAACGAGTATACGACGCTGACTGTACTGACGATATATTCGATAATTGAAGGGCTTGTTGTGCTATAACGTGGTCGTTGTCTAATAATACCAAAACTGAACATGAAATTGAGCAAACGTGACAAAGTGTCACAGAAATACATTTTTAGATTTGGGTGTAACATGTTGCTTGGCTGTAACATGAGACTGTAACTGTAAATAACGATTAATCTGTATCCAGGTACAGTGAAATTGAAAAGTCGGTTAATGTACAATAGAATAAAGGTTGAGTATATTTTTGCTGCTCAGTAGCGATTGCATAGTCGGGTTCCAGTTAGCCAATGACACATGCATGTGGAGTATTCACTTAGATCATAGCATTTGTGACGCATCCTACGTGGAACTTAGCCTGTTTACGTTACACAGTTTGTATGTTCCGCCATTACATGTATATATCGAATATACAAATAACCAGCCTGCAGTGAGAACAACCAATGTTCGACCACATCGACTGTCTCGATGGACTTGTTGGTTGCAAGAGCGACTGCTGATCGGGGGTCCTGGGTTAAATACCGGGTCAGGTGCTATAGGACTATATATTTTCTTATAGTGGCCCGGAGTCTGGATATGTGCCCGGTGTATGGCACACTCACCACCTTTTCCACAGTGGTAACTGGTGAAACATGAGAGCGTATTACACTTCTCTGTCTACGTCTTCGATGATTACAGTCGTGATGGTACGTTAGTGGATTCGCGTGGCATCGTATGTGTATTCGGAATAATGTATTAATAAGCAACTGAACAATTAGTTACAAAGATTCTCTCAGTACGAAGTGTATCAGAAACAAATTAGTTAATATGAGGCGGGCGCGTCGTATCGCATACCATTAATCAGTGACTCCCGACTCTCGCCGCCTTTGTTTTACATAAATTGCGAGGCGGAATGAGATGTTTTACCGATTACTAAGCATTCTCTAACTATCCATAACATATATTATTGTCTGCTTTACAAAATGTTCATATCTTCGTTTTAGAGGTGTAGTTTTATACTGCTCTGTCAAATATTTGTAAAGTAACTTCACGCCTGTAATCCCTGAACAGGTGGGCAGAGGAATGCAGAACACTTTCACGTTTCACCAGTTATGTTTACGTCTTACTACGGAATAGGTGGTGAGCTTATGGCCATATATTGGGAACATATCCAGACCCTGAACCAGTGCTAGAAAATCTAAATTTCAAAAATTTTAGTAGTGCCCGACTCGGGAATCGAACCCGGGACCTCCCGATCGGCAGTCGCACTTGCAACCAACACGACCAACGAGGCATTCACAGGTAGGCAGCGGAAATGATTGTAAAATTATAATTTTTACAGGTTATTATTATAAGTACGTTGCCGTAAGGTTTTAGGTAATTGTATTCGTTTTTGCATTAAGAGATCCGCAGTCTCAGATTGCTGGGACTCGGATCCTTTACAAAACGAACTTTAATAGGGTGCCTACATCCAGTTTAAGGGTCGTCACTTCTTAGTTCCGAAACACATTACATTTTTATATAATTTGAGTTATTCTAGCTTCGTGGTTACAGCGCCTGTGTTTCGGTATGGTTGACTCACAGTTCCTAATGCAGAACGGCTTGTTTCGATATTACGAGTATGAGGCTGATGTACTGGGATCATTATTTATGAAAGTCGTTGGTCGCATTGGTTGCAAGCGCGACTGTCGTTCGGTTGGTCCTGGGTTCGATACCCGGGTTGGGCACTGCTAATTTTTCTAATTTAGATTTTCTAGTAGTGGCTCGTACTTTAGAAATGTGCCCGGGGTATGACAATAGGCTCACTACCTATCCCATAACAGAACGTAAACGTAACTGGTGAAACGTGGGAATGTACAACACTCCTCTGCCTACCTCTTCGGGGATTACAGGCGTGAATTTACGCAAATTCTAGGTGTTTGAAACTACAGGAATCTAATACAAGGCAGACAACGAATGAAAACACACACGCCAGCTGTACCATGGGCAGGACAATGACGGCCACTCCTACCTCGTGTTGGCATCACGCATGTTGGCCTGGCGGCTGACCCGCTTTTCAGTAATTGGGCTGTCATTAGTCAGTTTATTGAAAAAACTAAGCAAGCGGCCAGCTGTCAGTTTTGCTCACACCGAAGAAAAAAGATAGGAACTAATGTATAATTAATGTATGTTAAATAACGCGAGCAAAGAAAGTAGTCCGGTTTTAGGCATATTAGCGTAATTGAAAACGACCGTTGGAAATTTTGGGCGGTATATTTAGCGTTTGGGAGTTGTTATATTAAATCATGCAAACACTTCTGTGATGTGATGTAATATTTAGGGGAATCATTTAGTCAATATTTTTCATATCGCTCTTGCCATATGAATAGGTTTTTTTCGAACGAGGAGGTAATAGAAAGTGAATAATAGTTTACCATGCTGTACTTTACAATCTATTTTAGTAGGCACTGTTTGAAGTAATCTTTTTAAAAAGTAACTGACTGTTATCTAAATATAACACCCGCCGCAGTACTCAACTTGCCTTCTCAAGCACGGAGAGGCTCGTGAAAGTTGCCACGAGCGGTCACACGTCCAAGAGCCGAATGCCCGCGACCTGAAACAGCGTTAGTTATGAACGCTTCAACTAATTTATCTATTCCGTGTATAAAAGCTGACACAGCGTTAAATTAATAATCTGTTTGATTTTGTACGATATTCGGAGCTAATTTATTGTTGCAAAGTACCTTAGTGGTATTTGTATGTACGTATACATATTAGAAATAACGGTAAGATATCCAAATGCGCAATTAAAAATCTTTGTTAATACATTAGAGGGAGGTACCAGCTCTCTCATAGGGGCCTTGAGCGTTGAGCAGCGATCACGCAGGATCGCCAATTACCGCCGGTCAAGGCTTGCAGCTGGCAGAGGTACCCCCGTCACGCAATGACACGTTTGATGGCAGAATCGTTATCGCTTGCGCGGTAATTGATTGTGGTATATCGATAGCGTTGCCAGGCTTGTTGTCTCATCAATCCGTGAAATCGGCGAATTATGCCAACAACCTTGTTCCATTCATTAGGTTTACCTGTCAGAAAATGCTGTATATATACGTTGCGCGCGTCGAGCCAGTGCTCATTACTTTGTATAAATGCATAAAAAAATAGGCAGAAACCGTCACCGCAACGCGCCACGTGTCTAGAGCTCGCAAGAACAGAGATAAATATGCTAATGCAGGCAACATCAGGTTTATATGTATGTCCAGCCTTGGTTGAGAGTTAAGAAAAAATTGTAATCTTCATGACACATCGACTAATTAAATCACATGCATGATTTCACTATTTGAACATGAACACAAATTGAACTTGTCCAACATTGCTTTTTCTTACATTCACGTCACATGACATCACGCACTTCTTTCTAAAAGTAACAGCACAGAATGCAAGTTCACGTGAAAAGTACGCTTCAGTATATGAAAAAGTTTTTTTTATACAAATATTTATATTGCATTTTTACCATTATACCTAAAGTTAAGTAATTTATCACTTGTTGATTTCACTACCAATTACGCATTAGTCGCATCTTCATCTTGTCTGTTTAAGGCAACTTTTGAAGAAAGCCATGAGGCCATCATCATCATCAGCCTATGCCTTGCAGTCTACTACTGGACATAGGCTTCTCCTGAGGGGTTATGTTCATTATCTCCAGGCATGCGGGTTGGGGATCGCAGGGCACAGTTCCTCGCACCGCCTACGCTGCTACTCATACGCGGCCAGTGGTAACTGTTTCTAGAAAGATCACACCGTACCGCATCTGCCAGCGTGGGGCATAGTTGCCTCTAACTATACAACCTGTATCCCGGCATGGGATCTGGGAATCTATTCTTACTCTGCCCCGACGCACATATGTACATCTGCCCAGATGCACATACATTTGCATTTCGTTCATCGTAAAACAAATAACGAGCATGACGTCATAGAACAGTAAGCGATTAAGACTTAAAAATGATGTATTGTGCGCCGATTCGAATCCGGACAAAGTGCTCTTGATCAGCGTAAAATTCCGGCTCATGGCGGCAGTGGATGAAAAATGATTATAAACCGAAATCGCTCAAAATCCACGAAGACACGGCGCGTTACGCGGCTTTGTTCGCTTGTCGGGTGACGTGATTTATGGTCGCCGCGGGAATCGAACGCCATGCAAAATGTTGCGTCACCACCCTGTACACGCTACGCTGCCTGCGGTACTACGAACGACCACAGTAAAAACGAAAAGCCACCGTTTTCTCGACCTACTGAATTTTTGCGTAAGGTTCTAATATGGGATTTTCTGAGCGATAATCGATGGTGTATTAGAATCGGTTATAGTGTACAAGTGTAATAAATCGGACGAATGAGATGTCATTCCGATTCGATACGTATCGCTCGCGTGGGGGACTTAATGCTCAGATTCACCATTGATTAAGTACAGCTATTTAACTCGGCGGGATTAAGTATTTTCGTATTAGGTAATGTAATGAAAGTGCGGTCTACTTATGCAACACTGAGAAGGTCTGAAGGGCTCCGTAGGCGCTAAGTTTATATTTAAAAAAATCCCTATTACGTTCTATAGCATTTCTTGATATCTATTTAGGTCATGTTAGAAAGATTTGTGCTCTACGTACAGCTATTAAATATTTCTATTCACACTTTAAGATAAATTTTATTCAGAGTATTTTTATATTCTTTTGAATATGTATATGAGTATATTTATATATATGTATGTAGTTTATCAGCCATCTACCATAACACAAGCTCTCTCAGTGCTTACTTTGGGATCGGATGGCCGTATGTGAAGAAGTCCATGACTTATATTATTCCGAAAGAAGTATTTACAGTGACAAGGGGATACAACGATGCATTTAGTTAAACATTTATAACGTTGCTGTCAGATATGATTTTTACAAGATTACATACAGATCCGTGTGCAACAACTCGTGCTAGCAGTGGCACAAGTGGACGAGCAACAATGGCGTTGGTTCCGCGGCGTGGCAAATGGAGCCTCGTGTGCGGCGTGGTTCCATGGCTCTACTGGTTTTTGTTGTAACGTTAGATAATATGTTATATTATAATAATAGAGAGTTGCCTGGTTGGTTGCTAACGCGACTGCCCATCGGAAGGCGATGAGTACCAATATCAGGTCGGGCATTAAAAATTTTTTACTATTTATTCCATAGTAGTATGTAAACGTAACTGGGGAAACGTGCGAGTATACTACACTTCCCTGCCTACCTCTTTGGAGATTACGGGCGTGGTGTTATGTATCTTACTGTGAATAATAAGTTTCCTCGCACTATAATGTACTCTACGGAGACAGGTTACAACGCGGCGCCGGACATCGGCGACGCATATATCGATGCGTTCATAGGAAATCCTCCAGTTATAAGCAGAAACAACTTGCTGAATTTATTAGGTACTAGTACGTCAACAGTATTGGATTACTTATGATATTGATTGTGTAAGGATTTCTATAAATGTTATTATGTACAAAAATATTTTGGTTTGCTATTGTATTATTATTTGTATAGTTAGTACGTTCATATTGTGTGGGTATCTACTGTTTGGCCATTCTCGTATCTTACACCATCATTACATTGTAGTTAATATTGGATACAAAACGGTTGAGTATTAATAGGTACAGTGGTGGTAAGGTACAGTGTGTAGCGCGACCGTGGAAACAGTTCGTCCACAGCGCGTCGCCGGTGCACGTGAGCTGCGGCCGGGCGGGGATAATGAATACAAATACACGGCTATTTAACTTGCCGCAAGATGAAGTGAATATTAATAAACTTTTCGCTTCGGATCTTTATTTTAAGGTTCAGGGCTTAGTCCTCGCTTGGTTCACATGGCGTTATGTACGGACATATATACATATGTTATGTAAAATAATAAATGTATATCAGTACGAGAGTTTGGCGGTTTTTGTTGATCGATTAATTAAAATATAACGATCCAAAAAGAGGAAAGTAAATTCGTATTTATTAAGGTACTAATCTTTAATTTGCTAAATATATTAGGAACTTCAAAGATCAAAATCAGTGTGTCACAAAGTTTTTCTCGCGTAAATATAGACCTTCACAGACGAAAGAAAAAAAATAAATACCTAGATAAAAAAATAAATACAAAAGAGATGAGAAGGCGAGCTAGGAGTGAGATCCGTGGGGAGCAACGCGGACGCCAGCCCGGTATATCCTATATACCTGTACTTGATAATTTGGACAATTCACAGAATATCTTTATAAATTGTAGCCAGTATGTTATTCTGATGTATAAGCTATATTATTGTAAAGTTTCATTAAAATCCATTCAGTAGTTTTTACGTGAAAGAATAACAAACATCCCTCCATACTCACAAACCTTCGCGTTTATAATATTAGTAAGGATAATATTTTCATGCTACTATGAAAAACTAGTTCGTGTGAAAATATTTCTAAACTATATTACTTGTAATGTATACAAGGAAATATAAACGCTAATAAAAAAAACTCTACAATCTCTTTCCTAACCTGCACCGTAAGGCTGACCACTCGTCAAAATCGGTACAACGTGAAGTACTGCGACAGTTTCATGCAAATACACGAGAAGTTTCAATTTGTGACCTCGTATGAGCGTTCTACGATCTCGTATATGTTCTACGATCACGGTTAAGTTAGATAAATGCAAATTGTAATTATTATTTCAAATACTCGATTATTTCAATTCACCGAGATAATGTGACACGTTCTGTTGGGGACATTTCAATTTTCACTTTTTGACGTGGATTATTACGGTACCGAAGGCTTTCGATTTGGGTGTTTGTGTTTTAAAATAACTTTCTCAATGTCATTCCAAAACTCAAAAACAAAGAAGCTACTTTCAACGATGCTCGTCATTGGGAATCCCAGCCACAGTGGATTTATATAATATGAAATATTTTGGGCCACATGTAGATCTGTTCTGTAATGTTACACGACCGATGCATTAACCTGACTGATACTCTCTCTATGTCTTCGACGGAAATAAGAGTTCATACAAAAATACTCTTTTTATTGTCACAATGTAAGTGACAAAAAGAATGCATGGTGTAAGTATTAGGCCCCCCACACACGCGCTACCCGGCGACGCGGCGACGGCGCGGCAGCGGCTCGCGCGTGACCCGCATGTAGACTAGCCGACTGTTTTGTTTGTTTATTGTGTTAGGGATGCTCAGACGTCCGCCTAGCCACCAAACGGAGACAATGACCCTTCAACGACCAACATCCTTCAAGTAACTGACGTTGTTTGTTGCGTGTGTTTAGCCTCCGATTCGTAGGTATGTAGGTACTTCGAAAAATTATGTGAACAATTGGAGAAAACATCAAGGAATATAATAAGCATTTCTTCTATCTTATTAGTGTTGAGCAATATTTAGTAAAATCGTATCTGTGGAGTAGACCAAAGTGTGTGTTTTTCAGCTGAAACGTAGTGGTCGTCGCGCGGTTGATATCGCAGGTGGACCTTTTATTTTAAATATTATCAAAATAAAAGTTTAATATATTTATTACATATGAAACTTTTATTTTGAAAGATAATTACCATTTTATTGTTAAATGTTTCGTGAGTGTTACACATGGCTAAGTTTTAAGCTGGTTACACTCAGATAATTACCAGTTACTTGGTGATCAACACCTAACATATGGAATATCTTTCGATTAGGCGTTAGTACTAATAGGCTAAAAAACGAGCCGCCAAACAAAACGCGCAGTTCGTAGAGCGCTCCAGCATCAGTAAAATCTTGTACAAATCACTTATGCCATTGTTCTCGATAGCTTATTTGTGTAATGGGACACGGAATGGCGCTAATGATGGGAAACATTGGGCGTGACGGTGCTCTACCACCGCGCCCTTGGGTTACCGTCACGCAACACAATGTGACAGCTCGTCTCAACTTTTTATGTCTCACGAGAAGTGGACACAGCACGCAGTCCAAAGATATTCGCCATCTAGAGACAAATTCTATTGTTATTGTGTTGATCGCGATTAACTGACCGTAATTAGACTGTCATGGAACCACCCAGATTTTAATACAATAAAGAAAGCGTTTAGTGTAGACAACTTAGGAGCATCGTTATAGGCGTCCAATTTTAAAGATTTATCATATTGTCATGTAAGTGTACGATTTGCTTTTCAACAACATGAATTGAAGTGATCTTTGATATTTTTTAACCGAAAGTGAAATTTAGGAAGCTTTGTCGTAAATTAAGGTATTCACAGGCAGTCGAAGTCGAAGTCAAATCTTCAGAAGACTGCTTAATAAATAACGATTTAATAAATGTAATTACGTCAAGTAAAATTGGTATAATACGTATAATTGGGCGTGGACAGTAAAAAGTCGCTGAAACCGACGCGCACGTGTGAATGGAGTGATGAATGTAGATTTACGGTCGGTAGGTAGATGTTGGTAATTAGATTGTTTACCGAATTTATACACAAAGCCAAGTATGTTGTGTTTGGATTCAAGTGAACCATTAATTGCGCAATTAACAAATACAGAACGGTAACGCCCATCACCACGGACGATTTCTAAAATCATTGACCGAGTGATCATTATTTCATATTGCCTATGTAAGGTCAAGGCGTAGAGGGCAATTATAAACAATTAGAAACGGCATTCATCCTCAACGTGTTGTAGGACTTTTAAAAATTTACTTTGTATTTTTTTTTGCAATAACAGTCAATTTGAATCAGCAGAACATGTATATTTATATTATAATGTGAATATTTTTGTGTGCCAGAAATATTAACTCCAGGAACGCAACTTTGTATTATTAGGACAGTAGATAATAGTAATGAGTACAAGGGCTCATTGCTATATACTTGTTTCAAAACGTAGTCGCGTTTCTGCGTTAAATATACAGTATCATCATCATCAGCCTATTGACGTCCAATGCTGGACCTACTAGGCATCTCCAAATATACAATATATCTTAAGTAATATAATATTTATTTATTTAATTACTGTGCCAATCTAAACTATGGGACGCAAACGTTACCCGAGTGTCGTGGAACTGGACTACACTCCTTTGCTTTCGTGTTCGGGGTTACAGGCGTTTGATGATGACGATTTGTTTGCTTGGTTGGTCGTGTTAGTTGCAAGCGTACTTAATTGTTGATCAGGACGTCCTGGGTACAAATCCGGATGGGGCTGTATTCGATTTATCTGATTTTCTACTGGTGAAACGTTTGATTGTACTACACTCCCCTGCCTACCTCTTTGGGGATTGCAGGCGTGTTGTTACGTTGATTGTAAGGGATGCAAGGGCGTAATAAGTGCATAATGGCATTCTCTTAGAGCGAACACTGGGTGGTAACGTGGGCACATGTTATACATATCACCTAAGACTGTGTCCATAGGTATGTATTTAAGCAAATTAATAAATATAGACACATGTGCATATACGAATACTAAAAAATAAATATGTATATGTTACATGCATAAATATATATACCGAAAGAACGTAAAGTTTAAATAAATTCAAGTGTTGGGTTTATTTCTATCCACGTGTATGTTAATAAGCGCGGAAAGCGCCTAATGTTTTGTTTAAAAAGAACTTTGAGTAACATGACATTTGAATTAAATTTACACGTCTCTAGTTATATCACTCACGACGCTTTCGTGCGCCGAACAAGTGATCGTCACACTTGCTTAATTTTGATGTGCTTTATAAAGATCTCAGCGGCGGGTCCGAGGCTGTGGGTGAGGCGGTCATTACCCGAATTCGGGTGGCGCAGAACATAGCAAGACAAAGAAAGTGCATTTCCTCCGTTGTAATCGTATATTATTTGGAGCGCAATACATTATTCATGAGAGTATGATACGTGGAGTAAGGTTCACGGGTACGGTCCGCACAAAAAGGAACGTTGGCGAAATTCCGTGCGCCTAACAATAACGAACGTTGTTCGCGGCGGTACTGTGGCGGAACGGACGATAAATGATAATAGTTATTTGTGCAATTATATAGATAGCCGAGCTGGTCGGCGGCGTGTGGGTACTGCCGGCCACCGCCGATGGACGCTTTTTGTGCAACCTACAAAAAATTACCACAATTTCAATAGATTATAAAATTGTATGGCATCTCCTTCGAGCCTGCGCGGCTTTATTAAACTTCTAATTAAGGTGCTTCTAGATAAACAAAAACAAAATAGTTCTGGACTCTTGCGCCCATTAGAGAAATTTTTACGAGTTAAGTTTGTGGAAAAATCACGTTTACCCACAAATAGCGGTAAATTTCTCAGTTTGATGAGCAATGCATGATTCGGAGTTATACGGCGACTCTAAGTGCTTTCCAGAGATACAAGGTTAATGATACATTTTTTAACTTACAATTATTGGAGCAGTAAAAATAAATCCGCATTTTCTGCTCTTGTTTAATTGAAGCTCACCTACGTATATGTAGCTGTGGAATATTTCATATACATAACTCGTACAGGCTTTTTATAATGTATAGCGTGAAGTGAACACATTTGCGTCAATACTGTTCGTCGCAGTGTTAGAACGAAGACGGATTTGTTTTTTTCAGAAAAATCTTTTTTGACCTATTTTTACTTAAAATACTAAACTTACTTAACTTTATTATAACACAAACACGTTTTTCTAATTCTGAGAGTTCTACAGAGTTGAACACTGACGGATTTGTTTGTTTATTTAACGTAAAAACAAATCTTCAAAGTGTACTCCTGAAAAGTTTGAAAA
>DWEJ01001014.1:0-14155 GCA_018245835.1 Mysoria sejanus stolli
ATTTCTTTACTAAACAAACGATATAATTGTAATGATAACAAAATATCTATTATCCCATGTACCAATTAGATTGATTCTGATTTTTAACTCGTCACTCGCTTATCGCTCGCGATTTAACAATTGACTAATAGTCCAGATATTATAAAGAAACTAAATCACCAGATCACACACGCAATCATATCTTCTCATTTCCGTGGATACTTGGAAATATTTGTGGCGAAAAATGGCAGAACATCGTGAGCATATCGTAATGAAGTGGCCAGTTACAAATTTAGTGTGTGGTGCAAGTATTTTAAATAAGGAAATAAAGACTCCTATTCATTAGCGGCATATTAACTTTAAGCTCGTTTGCACTGGAATTCGGTGCTAAATATACTTTATAAAACTTTAAACGAATAAGCTTCATTAATTTATTTAATTTTGTTTTAATTCTTTGTTCTTCTTCTCAGTCGAGTCGATGGCTGATCGTGAGTGATCAGCCATCGTAGTGAAAGGATTAGTCGCAATGTCCAGGTGCGCCGGGCAGTATGTGTGTAGTTAATTAGACACAGTCGCCGCTCGGGGAGGCTCCTTTCGTGCATCCCAAAATATAATATTTTTTGTTATAACACATGTATGATAAAGTTATGAAAAAAGGCGGAACTATATAATGGAATGTTTCGCCAATCAACCCTGAACGGAAGGTAAAAGTTTGTGTATGTGGAATTAATCAAAATTAACTTATTATTAATGAAGACACAATACACATATTGCAAAAAACAAACTTATTATTTACACATATATACACAGTACATAAGACCCACTTTACAACTAATAAATTATTAAAGATATATTTTCGTGTTTTATTTTGTGTATCAAAAAAGATATTTGAAATATAAAAAATAATATAAAACAATGAATCCTAAAAAAATATGAAACAATTACACTACATTTAATGGTGAATTAAGAATGATTGTAAATATTATCTATTGAAATGGCTGACTTGGACCATAGGTTGACGTTACGTGAGGTGCGCGCGCGCACCATAATATTGATCGCTCGCCTATAACAGAGCTATGCTCTCATAGACACGTCTTTCACATTCACTGTTTAGCCAAAATCTAAATGAGCGACATCCTGATTGACCCTGCTCCACAAACCATATAACCATTAATTTAAAAAGTAATACAATAAATATACAGTGTATTAATTTCGTTTTATATTTGTATGTATAAGTACATATAAAGTTACGTTATGTATAAAAATGACTTAGATGTCGTTTTATACAAAAATCTTGCATATGTTATTTTTGGAATAGATTATTATCGTTTTTTAGTATATGACCGTTTCATTTTTAAATTATTTACCAGAAAATCTGTCTGTAGACATTTAGTAACACGCAATTGACCTGTCTATAACTTTTTATATCTTCATTTTACTTAGGAAGCGCGGCAGTCACGAGTGGAACATGATTAGACTATTATGTGATTAGCAAAACATCGCGACTGTCTTTATGACCTATAGTCCCGTATGGCGATTTAACAGTGAAGAGGAAAGATCAAAGAGGAGATATTTCATGACAGACAACTATCACCCTTCGAATGTTACGAAATTTTAAAATGTTAGAGACAGGCAGTCTGTCTTATTAAATGTCAAGTTAGCAAGCGCACTATGGAGAAATGTTTCGTTAAATTGATGAAATTTAATCTTTCGTATACTTACTGGTATATCTTGGAATATATATTAAAAAGATATTTTTTGAGACAAACATTTAAAATACGCCAGACACTGGCTGGGATGAGATAGAGATATTTGGCGCTCGGTGCTCACAAATCCAGGGTTAGGGTCTATTGGACTTTCCTAACTAAGATTTTCTAGTAGTGGCTTGGGGTCTTCATATAATTCACCATCTATTCCATAGAGGGACGTAAATGTAACTAGTAAAACGCGGCAGCGTATTACTGTACCTGATCGGTGATTACAAGCGTGATGTTAGAAATTATCTCGCTCAAAAATTTGACTACTTTTAGGCACTAGAAAAAGCACGCTTTACCGCATGTCAGATACACTACATAAGGCAGATTAGACAGATGACCGAATTTTGGGTTTGGACTGATTTTCGGATAACGAGAAACGTTTCGATACCGCTTCATCCTGGACTGGTAACGTGAATTCTTTAACCACGAATCGGTAGAAAAAGGACAGGCCCTTCGGATCGCTTACCTTATAAAGGCAGGCGGTAGCGACTGGATAAAGTCTTACATCATGCACTCAAAAATAAAAAAACTGTGATGATGATAATACTGATGATTAATGGCAAAACATTAGGGTTTGATTTGTTTTGACATTGTGTTTACGTATAACACAAGTGTCTTGCTTTGAAAAAAACTTTCCAAAATGTCTCGCTCTTGAACTGTTCATGGAGGTTGTTAACGGCATTTATTACCAAAAAATTCTGGCTATTAACTAATAATTTTACATGTAGTTTCTTGTAGTGACGCGGTCTTCGATATATTGCCACTCGGCCATTACATAATCACTTTCTCCACGAGATAATTACTCTAAGCTCACATTAGACATAGATCGGCCGTACGTTTATGGTTTGACGGCGTGTGGAGTCATGTGTATTCATAAATTATCAATACTTTGCAATTTTTAAACAAAACTGTCGAATTTTTCGCTCGAGATGGAATTTTGTGATATTTATGTACTTTTTCTGCAAATACATACTTAGAAAATATCTTTAAATTCATGTGACTCACATACATATGATACAATAAAACTTACATAAATACAATGATCCATGCAATAATCATTGGACATAAAAAAGCTTGTGTTCAAATACTAGAAAACAGGGTCAAGCGAAGCGAGGTTACTAAACAAAATCAAGATGTCTATAAAGGCACAAATCTTAATCTGTGTGATTGATTAAATATGAATGTATTAACCATTATGCATATTAATTATACATTATATTATATATGTATATAGAACATTTGGATTTGTGTATAATATATACATATCTATGTATATGTATCCTTGATAATTACCTTGTGGCATGTACCTGTCATACATTCTCTTCATCAGCCAGAGTTGAAGATAGAATGGCATTAGGCAACAAACACGCCCTTGTACCCCTTAGATATTGTTACAGAACGATAAATAAACATAAAAAGTTAATTAACTAACCGGTTAAACGGAGACAAACAAATGAACACACGGAAGAACGTATAAATAACATTTCATGTAAAATCCAAACCTGACATTAATCTTAACAACATACATATTATATTGAAAGCTTCCTTTATTTCATCTTTTATTAGAAAATGTATTGACTTTTGATCCTATGTTAATTTGTCAGCAATTTTGTCAGCTTAGAATATAATATATATTATGTTCACTGGTTGCACTGATATGTTATTGTATTTTGTAAATTAAAGCTACTTATTTACATTTAGATTGCAGCGGGAAGTAATCTGTTAACAGACAAATATAATTTAAGAAGAGCAGGATTGTTTAATAAATACAAAAACGTTAAAATTTAACAAGGACACTTAATGTATTTAATTTGATTAACCAATTAAAAAATGTTTATACCTAGTAACAAAATTACACTCATTGTAATATCCGTGGAATACAATTCTGATAATTATTTGTTTGATAATTATCAGATGATAATATATCACAAAGATAAGATAAGATTACTGCAAGATATACAGCATGGCAGGTATTTTTCGTGTTCCCAACGTGATACAAAACTGTAAATTTTACATTAAGCACGGCATGAAAATGCTAATAACTATATAATGCGTAAGTAACATGCGCAATTAAATTTAATTGGTGTGAAATTGTTTACGGTTAGTTAAAATTAATTCAATTGAACAACTTAATTTTTCCAATGGTGTTAATAACACATTAAGTCAGTGGTTCTTAACCTGAAAACACTAATGTTTAAAAAACGATAATCAGTAACATAGTAATACAATAGTACATAGTATAACAATGTATACGCGCCACATCGGTTTTGATGTATCCAATACGCTTCATAATTTTAGATAGTTTTAGCATTCACTTTCTATATTAGCTTCTTTTCGATTAAATAATTTTAACTTTCAAATTTTATTAATTTATTACTAGGATATTTAACGTAACAAACAATCTGAGCATACTGTTTTGTATAAATGGTGTGAATGTTCTATTTTTATCTTAGATCGAGGAAGGTACCTCGCATTTAGCTTTCTTCGTTCAGGTGTTCATAATTATCATCCTCATCATCATATTCATCATCATCATATTCATCATCATATTCATCATCATATTCATCATCGTATTCATCATTATCATATTCATCATCATCGTTAGATACTAACTGATCATCAAATAAACAGGCCATCCCCAATGTCCATTTTTACGCCATACGTTTGGTTTACCCTATCCAGTAAATAAGTAGAAAGCCTATGTCAGCTTTTAATATTACCAAATTTGTTTTGTACTTCAGACTGGAGCTTTCTTAAATAATGCTCATATGATTATCGAGCGCTATTAATAGTTTAACAAGCGCTTTTCTAAATTATATAATTTCACTCGGTTACGAACATTTCATTAAATTTTGAATATATTTGCATTTTATTCTACCATTGTTTGTTTGTCTGCTCGTCTTGTCTCGCGACTTCCGTATTTGAATTTTATTTGGGGTTCTTTATATCTTTTGTATCTTAATCAATACTAATATTATAAAGAGGAAACTTTTAATTGTTTGTTTGCATTGAATAGTCTCTGAATACAAGGCCAAATACAAAAAAATTTTTCACGATATAAGTATAAAAAAATGAAATAAAAAAAACAAAAATGAAGGTTATAATAATAATGAAAAAATCTTTCTTTATAATGTACTTTTTCTTAATAAACCTCGAGGCAAAAACAAGGGTTTGTGTGGAGTATGGGTGCGTGCGTGTATAAAAATTAATTTATGTAATTTTTGATTTTTTTAAAATAACGGTCTGGAGCCGTGAGCGAGTGGCTTGTTCCTTACATCTTTATTATAGACAACGAACTTATTATTTTATATCAACTGCAGTTATTCCCACTTTATATTGTCTCTTGTATTATCTTTTATGGATTTTATCTTATAACCGAATTATGATTTTTTAACCAGTTCCATTCGATTATTCAATACTATTTCGTATAATCATATTCATTATGTATTCCGTCGTTACACCATACTTTTAAAATTTCCAAGTACAGAGACACCTGAACAACATTTTATGGTTCAATCAGAAAAGGAATAACAAGTGATACGGAACTCAGAAACAACGTACAATATTTTGAACGTGTAAAACAAATGAAATTTACATTCAATGGAGCACGCGAGGAAGGCGGAGAGAAAGTGCTCAGATGCGATATCTTAAGTGGATGACCAAGTTCACGCGATCTTGGATAAGAACACGTCATGTAATTTTGGCGCGGCCACACTGTTTATGTGATTTGTAGACGATGTCAAATTCATTTGTAATTTGATGCTCGTTCGCCGTAAGTTTAGCTTTTGACATAAACTTATATTAAAGATTATTTTATTTCGGTGAACCTATTGATTACGTCAATAAATAAAATGTTTTTTTATTCCTGTGTAAATATTTTTAAAACTGTCAGTTTTTTATAATATCTTTTATTTTTACTCTTTATTATCATTGTTTAAATAAAGAAAGTATAACGTATTTCAATACTAATCAGCCAAAACTGTTATTTATTTTTTAAATAAAATTAACAATTACAGAATATAAAATTAATTTCTTTTGCTCTAATTACTAATCTCTCCATCGATATATGATCCTATTACATGAAGAGAAAATGGCACAATAAATGTATATATTTCGTATCTGTAACACCTCAAGGCAATCGCGTACTGTACGCTCGAGTTACGCAATTGGTACACTTCGGAAGCTGCAGGGAAAGTGCATCTGTAGATTGACGTCCGACGTTCACTAATTGCGTTAAATGTGTGGTGTAACGTGAGACTGCGTTGCACCAGAAAATTGACTGCGGAACTTTTTCTCCAAAATATTGGTAGTGGTTAAAAAGCCATTTTGTATTTGGAATAATGTGTTAAACATGTCACGTTGATATCAACATTAGTTCAAGATTATTTTTTGTATCATTAATTTCAAGGCTGGCAGGCAACACCTAACTTTGTCGTGCATTCTAACTTCATCCGCGAAAGTATCTTCGCTATGTCTATTAATACATCTGACATGCTTTAGTTGGAAGAATTTCTTCGGAAATTTTTACTGTCTCACAATGTACTTTATGTTGCTCTGCAGGAGAAATCACCCGTGGCTCATTCGGCACACGAGTCCACTTGCCATATTCTAGAACAAGTAACTTTGACTGTACAAATATTATGGAAAAAAGCAATTGAGTGTACGAGTTACTTGCTTAAAATTAATAAGTAGTTACTAGGTCAGGGTCACAATCCAAAGCGACACCATTGACAAAAATAACGTATTAAGTCCAATTAAAAAAAATATTGAGAACATTGAAAGTGAACTTTCAAAGTCAAACTTCCTGCAAGGCGAGCAACATGTTTAGCACGTTAAGAAACACTCGCATAATCCAAAAATATGGCGTTTAAGATAGCTGTCATCGATAAGTGTTATCTAAGTGCTATCTTTCCCGTCGATGGCGAGGGAACGAACGAAGACGAACGAATACAGTAATTGAAATACTAAAATGTATCTGTTCTACATACATACATACGCCAGGTCCCTCACGGGGTAGGCAGAGAGCACGGAGTGCCAAATATCTGTATAGTATCTGTTATACTTAATGTAAAGTAAAATAAAAGCATAGCAACTAGCTAAACAAGTAAATTAATTATCTATTAAGAATTGAGATATGAATTGAAATTGAAGAACCAGACAAATATAGTTTGAAAATAATGATCAATGAAAAGAATGAAGTTTGTTCAGTATTCTTGATTTTTATGAAGCCACAATGGGCCTTGGATTTTATATATTATGTACGAGAAGAAATTACTTCTGTTCTATGGCCGGCTACCGTCAGCTGCAACACCGGTATCAGCGGGGTCTATCGATCAATGCTTGCCTTTCCTACTTTAGATTGTTGTATTACTGGTTTCGTTGTTACACCAAACTATTACTCTCGGTCGTGGGGTACTCGATATTTCTCTACTTTACATGAATACGCTAACAATTTTATAGTTAATGAGTAAGTAATGATAGATGTGGAAATTTGGCTCAGGAATAAACAGAGTTGAAAAAGGTTCACTTTTTGTACACAGATTTTGACATAAATTTTTCATATAGCCCTAATTGGTTAGGCCCTAATAGGTTTTTCTGTCTGCAAAATTTAAAGTGACACTTAGGCTATTATTAACTATGATCTGTCTAATGTATTTGGCATATGTATTTTATTCCTGCTACTGCTTTCGTATTTCTTTGAGTTCAATTTAGTTATACCTATGTAAATTTTTGTTTTTCAATATATATGCTAAAACATACACATTGGAGTAAGCAAAACGTGGTTTGGACCAAATTGGTTAACTGTTATCATAATCATGCTATTTGATAAACTGTTGATAATTTTCTATTAGTGAAACATTAATCTACATTTTATAAAAACAGCTGCCTTTGTGTCTGTATTGCAATCCATCGCATTGAAATGTACTAAGGAAGTAACATACAATACTTGATTTATGTCAAATATTCATTGAATCATTGCAAATTTATGTTTGATTCGCTCCAAACAGGAACTAAAGTTTTTTAATTCGGGAAAGTTCGCAACAGAATTAACATTATATGCAAAGCATATTCCTATGTTTGCCTATTAAATCGCCCACATTCAAGTGACTATCAGTAAGTACCAACAAAACATTTGAATAAGTAGATACATTCCTCAATTGAATTTAAAACAAAGCATTAACCTCTAAAACTTTTAGCAGAATTATAACTAACATATTACATAAAATTTATCCGAAAAATTTTAGAACGAACAGGATCTTTGAGAAACGTTAATAAACAAATAATTTGAAACAAATATTGATACAATCACCGTTCTAAATGTAATTCGAGAGCGAACATACGCTTAAGTAACAAATTTTACCCGTTACTCACACATGCATTTTATTTTACGAAACGCGTAATTACGTAACAGTGACTCATTAATCTTTAGTTTACGCGCTCTAACTGTAACCTCCAACATTCTATTTGGAAGAAGTAATTTGGTATCGCAACAATTTCCTTAGGTTCCAACATCGAGGGGAACCAGTTTTTGTGTGTCCATCTGGTTTAAAAGCAATTTCAATGATTATACGGTACTAAGTAAGTGGCCTACTGACATATTGTAGGACACAACCTGATTATATGAAGTCTTTAAGATTTACTTGCTTGTCGAATATGTCTATGGCGACTTAAGTAATTTAATTTTTTATAAATTATTTAAATAATTTAGTAAATCTTTAATTTTCAATATTATTTTTCGAAAATCAAATATATAATATAAATATTGATTAATTTAGAACTAATTTTAAAACTTAGCTGCAGACTCTATCTCAAGACTTTCAGATAAAACATCTCAATAAAAACAAGGTTTGCTTTAATTAAAAAATTCTCTCTTTTAAACATTTTTAAGGCTATTAATTATACCAGACAACAATATCACCATGCAAACTGTTTAAATAACTTTAATTTTTTTCTAGACATCCAGATATGGTTATAAATTTCGGTTATGGCCCGCGGAGTGCAAAAGAAATAACTATGAATACATATTAATTAACTATGTCCAAATGTACACCAATCGGTTGTCAATAAATGCGAAAATGCGTATCGACCACTCGCGAGCTAAAAGCACACGACCACGTCATATCAAAAGCGATGGCAAGTAAAAGTGAACCGCGCTTCGGCTGAGACAAAAGTGAATTCTTCGATTTCACGTTACATCACCACGTTTCATTGACATCTTCATAAAATTGATACTATCATGGTCACCATAATCGTTACCGACTCGTTGCGTACTGATCCCACTGTATGAGAATAAATTTAATGAGTTTTTTTCGTTCACCATCTACGGTTATATCCAGTTCTGTTCGGCGATGCAATACCTGTGTTTTCGAGTTGCGAAATACTAGGCCGCGTGTTTCGATTTTATATATTAAAACGTTAAAAATATATGCTTTTATGTAAATGAACGTAGAATTTGCCTTATATTGAGGTAGAATTTTGATAGGAATTCAATTATTTTCCTTTTCTTTTTTGTTATATAATTATATGTATGTATATTTTTATTGCAACAAGCTTTCGAGAAAGGAAGGCTTTCATTACAAACATTAATTTCTAAATCATGCTAATTGAATACATTTATTTGTCATATTTATAGTTTATTGCAAATTACTTTGTCAGATTAAGTAAATTTATATTGTATCAAAGCACATTCTACGCGTCGATTGTGTAACTAAAACGATAAAATACAAAAATAGAGTTTTATTTACAGAAACTTATATTAACAACAAATATAATACATTTAACGTCTAAGATGCGATCACATGGGTTTCATAATATTATGAGATGAGATGACTATAATGTTCGTTTCGTTTAATGAGGGGTGCCATAGGAAGAAGAGATGGACGGGACACCATAAGATCCAGAGGGCACTCCGATGGTGGTGTAGCTGTGGGAAGGAGCGGAGTAAGAGATGGATCCTCCGGAGGAGTAACCACCATGACCACCGCTAGAGTAACCGGAGTAACCGCCGGCGTAACCACCAGCGTAGCCACCAGCGTAACCCTCCTCGGCCTGGTGGTATTGAGCTACCTGGATACCTTGCTGGATGTGGTCGAGTTCAATTCCTACGATCCTGTCGTAAGGTACGCCGTAGACGGGTGCGGGCGGGCCGTAGTGGGATGATACACCATGATGCGACGAGGAAGATTGGTACGCCTGGTTCTGGATCTCATCCTTGAGGATGATATGCTTGATTTTGTCCAATAGATGGGGGTCTACATGGTAGCCTTCGGAGGTCTGATGACCAACGGGCACAGGGGTGTAGTGGCCCCCGCTACTCAAGCCGGAGCTATGTCCACCGCCAATGATGATGGTTGATGGCGCCGAGTAGCTGTACCCGACCGGGGGCTCAGCTACTGCGCAGCCGATCAGGGCAAGAGCGACCTGTAAAGCAATAGAAATATCATTATGTTATATTCATACAAACTTGGATAAATGCGGTCTGGTTATTATTTTAATATATAGGTAAGACCATAATTTTATGTTTGAATTGAATTGTTCAATGATACATTTAAAACCAGCCGAACGGAATCGAATAAAATGAACTAAATCTAATTTAAAAGGACGTTATAATCCAATAGGACAGATGAAACGCGCACAATACACGATCGTAATACATATTGGATATTATGCAAATAATAGTCCGAACTTCCAGCGTTAGTTACGTCACTATATACCGCACGCACTACGCGAATTTCTTATATATATAACACGGGCACTGCACTCCAAACACTTACAATACTCCACTTGGCCATGGTTGTGTGAACTCGGTGAGTTGTTGAGGTTGTGTGATGCAGCTCTGAGCGGTCAGTTGCTTATATAGCGGGGATTCTGCCGTCAACTTTTACTTCGGCCCATCCGCGCGGTCGCTCGTCGAGGACGAAGGCGGGTGGCTGATCTATATTAAAAAAACAGAAAAACGCTGCTTCAACGAACAGACATTACATTAAATGTACTAAAATCATTTAGACTTACACGCTTTGCATTAAATTCAGTAAATATGTCGCCTGTGTAGACTGGTTTGCGTCTGGCGGCCATTTTTTTACGCGCAAAGGAATTACCGCGAAAGCATTGTAAGGATGATAAGGGTATCATTGTTTTTGGATAATTGTTACATATATTTATTTAATTTCAATACATGTATATCAATCAATACTTACTTACAATAAATTATGTAGGTAATTATCTTTAAGATAGATTTAGCGTTTAATGGTTTTACGTAACATATATTCGTATGTATATAATATAACCATGTCATGAAAAAAATATTATAAATAGTTGGTAAGTTGTAATTTTACCCTTACTAGAGGGTTGAGGCTACTTAAAAAATATTTAAATTAATGGCAAGAAAATTTAAATCTGGTTTAAATTATTTTGTTAGAGTAACTTAAGTTCATACGACTATTTACGTTTTATGTGCTTACTTATTCGTAGAATTGTATTGAAGCGTTTTTTATTCTGACGTTACAGCGAATCGAAAAGAATGCTTAATCTCAAGATAGAAATAGTCCAAGCTTCATAGCGATTAACGATTCAACTAGACCTGTACAAATAGGTAATAGGTGGGCAAATTCTCAGGGAAGTCAGTATTGCGATTTCAAAATACCACGGTTAGCTATTCCGCCATATCTCAGGACATTTATTCCCAGCAGTGGGATTAGCTTATTTCTTAGTAGACTACAATAGGCTGATAATAATAACGACAGATAAAGGTGTTTTTTAAAAGGTAATTACGGTCTCGGAGGTAATTTACATGCCATTACTTCCATGGAGTCATGTTACACAGCGCAACTGGAGACGTCCGCCTCTGGACCGTATCACAGATCGCAATCACGGCACCCGTTGAAGTGTAACGTAACATATTAAGATGAAAGTGTGATATTAAATGAACCTACTTGTACATATAACAGTTTTACAGCGAAACTGATAATATAACACCAAAATATCACGACTGTATTTGACTGAAGTGGTTGCGAGAGGAATGAACACTCCTATGTTTTACCAGTTACGTTAGGTCCTACTATGAAATAGGAGGTGAGCCTATTTCCATACACCGCGCTCTTGCCTCTACTGAGAATGTCAAGTTAAAGAAACTAAATAATACTTTTCCTTCCTGGGCATCAAACTCGGAACCTCTTGATAACATTCGCGCTTGCGACCATTCGACCGACTAAGATATTGACTAGTTAAACAAAAGTTGTGACACGAAATTTAACACAACCCTTGGCTAACACCGTATTGGAAATAATGGAAGACCTTAAGTTGAAAAAAAAGCTAGGATTCTGAAACGCAATTTAAGATTATTTATTTTATGTTTATGATTAAAAAATTGTAATGCAAATACATATATAAAATTGTTGCATATTTATTTTATTACTATTAACTATATAGAGCGGATATATTTGTGACTTATAAGAAGTAAATAGGGTGAATGACTGTTTATATAACTGGAACAGCGCCACCGCCACACCTATTTCTGCCTTATAAACGACAACTGCCTTATAACATGGGCGGCAGTAGCCACTTACCATCAGGTGGACTGCATGCTCGTCTGTTACTTCCATATTATAAAAAAAAACATTCTTATGCTGATGGCCTTTAGAAATCCTATTCCAATTCTTATTAATAAATTTGGAACTATTCTAGAGGCTTGAAAGCAGGCTGATTACAATTTGTCGTGGTATTGCTTGAAACACTATAACTTAGAATATTACATGTCCCACTGTTGGACATATTATTTATTGAATATAATACGTCAAAGCCGATAATGCATTGGCCACTTCTCGGGTGCTGCAAATGTTCATAGGCGACGGTGACCATTTAATATCAGATGGCCCGTCTGCCTGTTTGTTAGGCTAAATATAAAAAAAAATGTTACAGAATAGAATTAGTCAACTGTTTTAATAATATTACGCAATGCTCGCACTGATTACACGAATAATTTTCGTGCTACTGAGCCGGAGGTCGAACCTGCGACCTCCGGCTCAGTAGACGGACAATTATTACAAGTATAATATTTCAGTGTTACCCAATAACCCATTTCTCGTTACTAACCACATTGTGCTGTCGTCGATTATCTCTAAGAGCACTTATAAAAAATAGAAAAGAAATCGATAAAAATCTAGTCAACAACTTGTACGAAGTAAATCTTAAATTCGGATCGCTATTACATTTCTGTGAATTAGACGATTGCTATCGACGCAATCTGAGTCAAGGCTTGGAAATTACTACACTTATGTACATTGAACGTATAAGTGCCATATTATTAACACCATTTTATTTATTGTAACATAATTACTTCACTTTTATAATAGCATGGAATCCATCCTAACTACTTTTACGATATTCTACGATGCGTAAGAAATACTTCTAACCTCTCTGCCTAGGGTTTTCTTTTGCAAATACATTGCATAAGTTCTTGTTTAAAGGTTCTTCTATATGAAGGCTAAAATCCCAATCAAGATGTCATACGTAACAGCGTATGATAAAATAATTTCTATTATTATTCTTCTATTTGAGTATATATAGTGTAGCCCTGCATGTCAATTAGAAACATACAAGATTAAATATTGGCCGGTATACTATCTATGTTTTTCCTGATAGCTAGACTACTTTCAACCGATTTACCGAAGACCCTACAGGAGGCTCCTCTTCATGAGCTCCCGCCAGTTGCAGCCGTAAAGACGTTTAAGCGTAATATGACATACAACACAAGTTTGTTCTCTCCAAGAATGAACACGAGACCTTCCATTGCAACAACAGTAATCTGAGTACATAGTCGATAGCCAATCGGCTGTGTATATCCAAATAAAGATAATTGATTATAAACGGTTTTTGGAAATCGTTTTGGTACTGCTTATAGAGAAGCGAAAGCGTATAGTCAATTTGGGAATTAATTTTGGGCACGATCGGTAATAGAAAAGCCATCTAACAGTAACAATTTGGATAAACTGAATTTCAGTACAATAAAACATGAACTTCTTAAATGACTGCTTTGTTGGTCGTGTTAGTTGCAAGTGCGACTGCCGATCGGCAGGTCCCGGGTTCAATTCCTACACTACAAAATTTTCTAATTTTGATTTTCTAGTAGTGGTTCGAAGTCTATATATTATTATGTGTCCGGTGTATGACAATAGGCTTACCATCTATTCCATAGTAGGACGTAAACGTAACCGGTGAAACGTGGGAATGTTCTGCTTCCTCTGCCTACCTCTTCAGAGGTTACAGGCGTGAAGTTACGTAACTTCTTAAATTTATGTTTGTCAATGTAGTTACGTCTCGTGTGTTTTCTTATATGTATATTCACATGTTAGTTGTTAGTTACTTTACAAGGTAAGTTTCACACGTAATATTTCTTACCTGTGTAGAATTCAATTTTACTC
>DWEJ01001015.1:0-14154 GCA_018245835.1 Mysoria sejanus stolli
AAGGATAGAGATATTTGGCACTCAGTGCTCTCTGCCTACCCCGTGAGGGACCCGGCGTGAAGATATGTATGTATGTTTGTATGTATGTTTGTATGTATGTATGTATGTATGTATGTATGTATGTATGTATGTATGTATGTATGTATGTATGTATGTATGTAGTACCGCATTTTTCAAAATATTATGTTCGCAACAAGATACAGTTGAAATTAGTCTACACGGCGACCTCGCTGCGATCCGCGAAACTTCCTGAGGAAGTACCCTCAGATCGTGACGTAACTAGTCGGAAATTACTGTGAAAACATACGCTTATTCAGCTGGTAAACAATTAAACTCAATAAACAAATTGGTAAAACTTAAACTTATTGGTTAGTCTTGTTAATGTATGACATGGAATTAATTTTGTAACAAGTTCCACTGTGTTTTATTATATACTATTTTAAACGACTTCTAGCGCCATATATGCGCCATGTAGAGTATGAAGTACAAAAATTTTTCATTTTTATAACAAAATGGTGGGCAACAGAAAGGTTTCTAACACATTTGCCTACCTGTCTCTAGGAATATTATGTATATATGTGCATGTCATACAGGAAGTACACTTTGCCATCATCAATTATATGTATATTGCCTATCTCGTTTGTCAAGTGGTTGCAAATGGCACTGCTGATGGAGATGTTCTGCGTCCTGAGAGGAACGGAGATCGGATACTATTGGGTCTTTCTAACTTGAAATTCTTACTAGTGGCAAGGGGTCTGGATGTGTCCGGTGTATGGTAATAAACTCACCACCTATTCCATAGTGGGACGTAAACGTAACCGATGATACTTGGGTTGTACTTCACTGATCCCCTGCCTACATCTTCGAAGATTATAAACGTTACGTTACCAGTTTAGTTCACCTGTTACACTGGCTTTTAATGTTAAATGTGCCTCACACTAACATTAACATAGCGTTATATTGGTTTTGGGGTAACGTTAGCACAGAAACCTTCAGACTGTTTTTTGCCATGCCACTGCAACTTGAGGGATATAATGCTATGCTTTACGGATAAATTTGTAAGAAATTGGATTTTAGGCTTTTTATAATGCCTTAATCAAGAATTAGATCGATAGCCTAAAATGCGTCTGCTACAAAATTGTGCTTCAATATTATATCAATCTATAGAATCATTATTTTTGTACTGGGTGCTGAAGTTCCTCAATTTAATTACCTATACAGAAATAGCAATACTACCATTTAATTAATGACGTACCGTTCATGTACATTGAGTACTTAAAAAACATAACAAATTAGCATTACGACGGTTGTGGTTGACACTCGTTCCCATGCGTGATGTGCGACTGCTCATTTTCAGTTAAATTCAACTTTTCCGCCCTTTTACTTGTATCGTTCGTTATTACATCAACATCTTACCCTATTAAGAATCTGCCGTCTGAGGGTTGATCCTCTGTAGTTTTAAAGCCTGCGTCCTTCATGACTACTCATAAACCGCAACCAATGTACAAAAGTCCCTTAATGAAGGACCCTTAAGCTTTTCTACTCGGAGTGTAGTAATTGGCTTTGGTGATTGTAAAAGACATGATGGAGTTTAGAAAGGAGAGGCATTTGAGGCTTATTGTGATTCTAATTATTAAAATTCCCGCGATTGGCCTTCCAGTATCTTTAAGCTTAGACTATGGCATTTGTGAAGAATGACATCAGCTCGCGTTACTCGTCCTGGTACGCAAGGGAGCTCGAACTAGCAACAAGATGGCATTATTCCTATCATAGTATATATACTATGAACTCTGGTATTTGGCTTACTCCGCCAGCATCGTCGCTTCTGTTACCGGCAGTAATATGTATATTCTTGTTCCATAACTTTAACAGTAGAATAGGTGATTTAAATCGTGTTAATTTCCGTCTCCGTAGCATTCTGTCGCCGATCGGCTCTGGGGGCAGCCCGAGCTCGGGCAGCGAGTCCTCACCGTCAGACTCAGAGTCGGAGTCGTCGTCGGCGGAGTCGACGGCCGCGCCGCCGCCCGCGCCCGCGCCACCGCCCGCCCAGCGCTGCTCCTGGGGGCTGTCCAACTTCGTGCCGCCGCCCGCCCTTCCGCCGGACCACGCGGAGTCCTACGACGCCGGCAAGGAGCTCAGGCACGCCTTGGATGATGTCAAAGGGAAACCGGTAAGTGATTTCATTAAAATGAAATATCAATACAAATCCGACTTGATATTGTTGCGCAATTGAAAATTCGTAATAATTAGAATCGGCGTAATTTATTTCATTTTGGAATCCCGGCTCGTAACAATATTTACTTGCTACACGGCTACCCTGTTAGTATGTCTGTGAATAAATGTCCAAAATAAACCTGGCCAAAAATAAAAATACAAAAATTTCTATTTCAGTTGCCACCATGACTCTATTAAGACGGCTTATTTCCTGTAAACATTTACTTAAAATCGTTAACGTCCAAGGCCGTACACCTGACTCGCACATACCGAGCGTCGTCTGCTGACAATGCGTTATGTTTATGTACAGAGACGACTCACAGGGATTATGTTTCGTCAGATAGGAGAGTCTTCCCGGTATGGTGCATCTTAATCAGCACTTCTATGTTACCAGTTACATTGAGCTGCATTGTTGCATTTGTCTTTTGGATGTGAACTGACATTTTTTTGTTAGAATATTAAGTGGTAGAGTTCATGTAGAGTCTACAGTTTGTGTATTACAATTTCTTGTTTCTATCATTATAGATATGATATTTAGTAATATCGATTGTACACGGCGCTTCGTGATTTTAAATGAAAAACTAACATATAAGACGAATATTTGAAGTTAAGTTGTTATTTGTGAAGTGCGTTCGTTTTTTTAAATTAGTGATATCTTTTTAATGATATTGTGTAAGTGAAATGGGCAGGGAATAGTTTTTTTTTCTTAACATCATCATCCTGTACATTTGTCGGATAATAATAATAATGAATCCCAGTTTGTTGTTCGCCAATTTCCTTCGAGACGTCCTGGCCGCGAATCAGAGTCAATGTGACGAGAAACAGAAATGGATCAATCTCTCTATCTTGAAATGCTACTTGAGGGCCGCGTTGGTTAATTTTGAGAGAACTCTCGAACGTACGCCGGCTCGAGAGAGACAGAAGCTTCACCGAGAGTTTCTAGATCTGAAAGACATGATGTGGCGTGCAGTGGGCGCCGTTCATGGGAGTTTACCCTCTTTGGCTATAGATTTAGAGGTGATAGTACTTTGTGTTTGTATAAAAATTTACATATTTTTTTATAATAAACTTTCTATTTATTTTAACTATTTACGTCGCATTCTTCTACCGAATCGTCAAATTCAGCCATAGATGGATAAATCAAGTCGACTTTAGGACATGTATACATAATTAAACACTGTCAAAAAATATCTGTGTAATATATGTATAGTTTACCAGCCGTCCAATCACCACAGTACTAAGTCCGTTAATACATACTTTGGTATCAGATGACCATGTGTGAGGATGACCCAAGTTATCATTACCTCCTTCTCAGTCTTTCGCATAATGTTATCTATCGCTTATAAAAAAAATGTATTTATTGTTTAAACAATGTCGTTACAATAAGGGCCCCTGTACTGGGTGGCGTCCCGTGTCACTGGGTACCCCGCTCATCCTTCAAGACAACAACGTTAATCAGTTAAAGTCGAAGAAATGTAAATCGTCTCCTAATCAGATTAGTCAGGTCGCGTGTAGTGCCGGAGACGCTTGCGCCTATAAAGCGTTGGATGATTCGTAGCGTAAATATTAGAGTCTATGATGGGATGTGTCATAGTTGATGCGATACAGTGCGTGACACTTGACTTGTGCCGAGTTCGTGGTTGGTCGGCTGTTCGTTCGGGAGATTGAACGGCAGTGGATTGTCAGCAGAGTCCTATTTCGGAGATGTCGGACTCGGAGGCGTCGTCGCCGTCGCCGGGTGCCGCGCGCCGCCGCCGCTCGCTGGCCGCGCGCGCCTCGGCCGCCTCCAGCGACGAGGACGCGCCCAAGCACCAGAACATGGTGACATTCTGCTATTGTCTAATTATTGCTATCTATAATGTAATACTTAGTATCGGTAAAGAGGATTAAATTGCTTTTAGTATTTAATTTTTTTCGAATTAAATTTGTCTTTTTTTTTAAAGTACATACAGGATATTACAAAAATAATCTTGTCCCTTGTGCTTATATTTTGGCAACAATTAATGGTAACCTAAAGGGAAAAAGAAACGTCTGCCGCTTATTGCCTCAGCACGCGATCCTCGGATGTTGTGAATTTATGGCAAGTTATCAATAAAAGTGAATATTCCAGCTCCGCACGCAGCCGTCTCCCGCGACTAACACGTCGAGCGGCGCGGCGAAGCGTGGCCGCCCGCCCAAGGAGCGCGTGGTGGAGCCCCCGAGGAAGAGGCGCGGCCGCCCGCCCAAGCCCAAGCTGCCGTCACCCGCGCATCCGCCCTCGCAGCCGCCCACCACGCCCGCGCCCGACAGCGACCCCGAGCCCGAGCCGCCCGCGCCCGCGCCCGACACCAAGACCTTCATATTTCGGAAGGTGAGTTTCCTTAACGAGGAAGTAAAGATCAATGTTCCAAAGTTTCTTTTAGAAAAATAAATTTTCGAGATTAGCAATACAGTTCACCTATCTTTAAGGTACTTACTGTTAATATTTAAAATGAATGAATTTAAAATTAATTTAAATAAATAAATTGTTAAACTAGATCTGGTAGTAAGGAAGTAGATCTTGTAGTAACTAAGTACCAATGTTACCATTTAGAATAGTTTATTTACTTTCAAATTTATCGTTTATGCTTTTATACCGTTGCTATCCGTAATGTCAACACATTTATTTTTGTCTAGGTATTCACTCCAAGGAAAACCGACGAATGCGGAGGCAAGGGTGGCAAGGGGGGGAAGGGCAAGGGCGGCAAGGGCAAGGGGCAGGTGACCATAATCGAGGTGACCGCGCCCGAGTGCGGCGTCGACGACGACGAGCGGCGTCTGCGCGAGCGCTCCAGCGAGCGCCGCAACGAGGAGGCGTTGGCGCGCGTGTCGCCGCCGCACGAGCCCGAGCCCCAGCCGCGCCGCGGCGCCGCCGAGCGGCCCGAGCGCGCCGCCGACCGCGCGCCCGCCGAGCGCCTCGCCGAGCGCCGCTCGCACGACCGCCTGCCGCCCGACCGCGCGCCCGACCGCGCGCCCGACCGCGCGCCAGACCGCGCGCCAGACCGGACCGCGGACCGGACCGCGGACCGGATGCCCAGCGAGCGGCTGCAGCCGGAGCGGTTGCAACCGGACCGCAGGTCCATCGAGAGGCTTCAGTCGGAGCGGATGGTGACGGATCGGATGCAGCACGATCGAATGACGTACGAGAGGTTGCAGGCCGAACGGTTGTCCAACGAGAGGATAGCCCTCGACAAGATTTCCAACGACCGGTTGCAACCGGAGAGGCTCTCTGAGCGGCTGTCCAACGAGCGGCTGATAGGGGATAAGATGGACCGGTTGTCGATCGACAAGCGCGAGAGACTGTCGGCCGACAAGTCGCACGACAGGCTGTCGGAGAAGATGTCGGTGGAGTGCTTGCCCGGCGACAAGATATCGTTGGACAGGGTGGAGCTGGTGGAACGGATCACGCAGGAGAGATACGTGAGGGCGGAGGCCGACGTGGGCTCGGGCTTAAAATCCGGTCGAGGATCGGAGAGACTTGAAGAGGCGTCTTCGAATGGTGAGTATAATCAAATATTGAATTAGTAACGCTCGAAGTATCAAAATATTGACGTTTAATTTTCTTCCGTTAAACCACACCGCTCCTAGTGGACAAGTTAGTTTATATTATACGGTCATTTTGTAGAAAAATAATATATTATCAGAATTATGAACGCATCAAGCAAGGTTACACTCAGTAACGTGAACGGTTCGTCAGTAACGTCCGAGAGACGAGAGGAGACGTCAGTGTGCGTGGGTATAGTCTGTACACAAGGAATGCGTTCGCCGGCAGTGCGGCCGCGCGCGCGCGTCATGGTGCGCATCGCGCTGAGCCGACTGCGCGGCGACACGCTGCGCGCGCTGCAGCGGCCGCCGCGCCGCGCGCCGCCGCCGCGCGCCGCCACGCCGCCGCCCGACCAGGTGCCGCGCGACACACACACACGCCTATCGACTCACACTTCCCCATCATGTTCTTATTGCTCCTTATTTCATTTTTCAAACAATGTTTACCCCGTTTTCATTGCACATCGTATCATCACCAGTTCATTGCAATCCACTGCTGGACATAGGCCTCCCCTGGAAAGTTATGCGCATCAATGCCCACGCTGGCCGTGCGGGTTGAAGGTCGCAGAGCACAGACTCGGATCACCTAAACTGCTGCTGATGGGTCTCCAAGGGAATTTAATTGTACTTAACTAGACCACGTCTTACCTAGCGGCGAGCTTTGGCTTTACACTCTGGGAATGCATTATTACTGCACTATAACACGAACATCGTAACACGATTGTAATGCGAGTGCTGACGTGCTCTAACGCGCTGCGAGCAGGGCGCGGAGGCGCTGGAGGCGCTGGGCGCGCTGGGCCCGGCGGCGCGCTCTCCCGTGTACTACTCGTACTTCGAGCGCCTGCCGCCCGACGCGCTGTCCGACGACGAGCGCGACCACAAGTGAGTCACCACTTGATCGCTACCTTCTTAGAATCCAGTATTACAATATAATATCCACTCGCGTGCTACACCCAATGTACAATTATAATATAAATTGCGTCAACGCGCGTAGGTACTACATGGACGAGGCCAAGCGCATGCGCAGCGCGGCCGAGCGCGAGCAGGAGCCGCTGGCGCGCGTCATGCTGTACCACGAGTCCGTGCTGTGCTTCGTGCTCACGGGCCGCCTGCTCGAGATGGAGATGGACACCAAGAAGGCCTTCACCATCTACCGCGAGACCATCGAGTACATCAAGTCCATCCACTCCATGCCGCAGCGCTTCCGCACCTCGCCCAAGTCGCCGCACTCCACCTTCAGCAAGCTCGACATACTCAGGTGTGTACGATGTCTTCCCTCGAATTACATTTTAATTGTTTCCTTGTAGAGGAAATTGTGGATAACTAAATATTTAATTTGATGCAGTACCTACGTTCCCATACAAACTTCATTCTAAACCATCATTGTCACACTAAAATATTATATTCCGAATAATTCATCTACTAGTTTTAATTATATTAATAAATTTTAAGTGTTTTAATTTATGCAAGATCAGTTACAAATGGGTTAACAAATTTTAAGGACTAAACTATATACATAGAATATCTCAAAATTCGTTACGCATACGAAACCGCAGTACCCAATATCCAAGAACCATGAATCCGCTCGTGACCTCCTCATCCGTCGCCGATGACCATAACAATACACCATATACAGTTACTGGGTTCAGTTTAAATGTATCAACGTTCAATCTGTTCAAAATAAACACACATGGGTCGGATGGAAACGGATTGTTTTGGCAGTGGATTGTGATTGGAATGTGGTGAAATCGCATCACAGTTGGTAACACGTCGCCTGTTTTACTTCTGTAACATTTAGTGTCTCCTAGCACTTACTATGGACAAGTGTCTTTTGTCATCGCCATTTTCGCGCTCATTTCACTGACTTTGACAGTTCCCACAGTGTTACCAATCTCAACTTCGGAATTTGGAACTCACATTTTTGGTCTTGGCGCTCTTTCCTACGTTCCACGACAAATTGTATGCTGTATTACTATGTAGTTATTCTAATGCGCGTGCTATGGTTTTCAGTTTGAGGGTGCAAGCGCTCCTGTACCTGCGAATGTTCAAAATGTACAATCGGGAAGTGAAGGAGTACAATAAGGTCGTACAGGAATACCAACAGAAGGTGAGCACCTGTTAAACGACGGTGTCATTACTATGGTAGTTGTAATTTGTTTGTTTATTTTGTTTCGTACTAAGAATTAATGAACAAAACTGTTTGGATGTATGTAAACCCGTCATTTGTCCGCAGCCGGCGTGTGCGGAGTCGGTGTCCCCCTTGTCCCCCACGCCGTCCCCCGCGGGGTCCGGCGCGTCGCTGGGCTCGGGCTCGGCCGGCTCCGCGGGCTCGGGCGGCTCGGCGGGCTCGGCGGGCTCCGGCGGCTCGGGCTCCTCGGGCTACTGCTCGCTCGTGCACTCGGTGCCGG
Source organism: Mysoria sejanus stolli (assembly GCA_018245835.1). NCBI lineage: Eukaryota > Metazoa > Arthropoda > Insecta > Lepidoptera > Hesperiidae > Mysarbia > Mysarbia sejanus. The sequence continues at coordinate 8,184 of DWEJ01001015.1, forward strand.
CGCACGCGCACCACGCTCTGCTGCAGCTCACCAAGTACTACACCTTCCTGTATGTGGCGCACGAGCTGTGGGAGCAGGCGGACATGCTGTGTCGTCTGAGACCCAACCAAGGTGATTACGCTACACATGTATTATATCATGCAAACTGAGGATGAACATTATTTACTAAGAATATGCAATTGTTAATGAATGTTCAATGTGTAGATCTGAAACTCGTCAGGCTACCCAAAAATCATACGTGAGTTAAGCCGCTACATATATAATCATCCAATTTTTTATCCTGTTTAAATTCATAAAGGTTGCGGTTACTATGCTATAATACACTTCTGGTATAATAGTATTTTTAGTGTACAAATACTCATACGACTGACTGTATAAGTGAACAATATTGCAATTCAATCGGCAGAACTGTTCATCGCGGTGGACCGCAAGTGCGGGCCGCTGACGCTGTTCTCCACGTTCCGGCATCTGGTGCAGTACGTGCGCTACGCCATGTCGCTGCTGAAGGCGGCGCCGCGCGAGTGACGGCCGGCGCCCGCCCGCGCGCCGCCCGCCCCGCCGGCCGCCGCGTCGCGCGCGCTCGTGCGGCACTACGCCAACTGCGGCTACTACATGGTGCCGCTGCCGTACGCGTGCGCCGCATGCAACCCGCGCGGCGAGCCGAGCGCGTGACTCGCCGCGGCTTGAGCGATGGGGATGTAATGTTGCGTCTGTCGTTTGTTCTGTGACCAAATCGGACTGTCGCAAATTCGACCTCTACACATATTGGGGCCTTAATATTTAAAATATTTGCCCGAAGAATCTTCGCCCTCGTGAATGCATTATAATTAATGTTATTATTATTATTTTAATTTATAATTTCGTATGTATTATTGTTAAAGAAATTGGAATATAACTTATTACTTCACGCCATATAATTATACATCACTGAATATAATTACCTTACAACGAAGCGTCATGCTGAATTAGTCTACTGGAGTGTACACAGACGTCTCATTGCGTTCTTATCGTGAACTTTGTGTTACATTATAGTTTGTATTTTAGTTCATTTGAAATACAATGATTGTAACTCGTTTAAACAAGTTCTTCCAGAATCTACACAAGTTTACATTGACATATACCTAGTTTATATAGACCTGGACATATACCTCCTCTGATCGATACCATTCCTCAGGCGCCTGGACGCTTCGAGTCCAGCTTCAACCACCGTCTTCTCCAGGTCTATAAACCTATGCCCCTTCTTTCGAAACACATCAGAGTGGATTATATTAATCTACTATCCAATATAATACAATCCACCCATCTTCTTGTTCCACTGTAGGACACGGGTTCACTCAGAACGAGACGGGTTGAGACCGCAGTTGACAGACATCACACGCCTCTGAGAATATTATGGAGAACGCATTACGCATGCGAGTTTCCTTACGTGGCTTCCCTCCACTACTAACATTAACTTATTGATTCGTTTCAAAAACATACTTATCCTATTTAATAATGTCAAAGGTTTAGTGGGTTCTAAGACTGACACATGAATCGTGAGGCAATCATTAAATGTACCTATAAATCGACAAAATTGTTTCGGTCAGAACAGTCAGCAATTACGTAGTAGTAATTTGGAAGGTTTTATCATATTGTACTTGTAATGTATTCCGTTCGCTTCCAAAGAATTAAAACCTAGCTTCCAATCTTCAATTTTAATATGACAAAAAACAACTTTTAAATTTTAATGTGCTTCGAAGTATTTTAAAAAAAAACGTAACACCAAGAATTATATTATGAATATTGTCGATTTATGTATATTCAACTTTGTTGTTGATAATTATAATTTTTGTATTGGTATACTACATTTACACACACGTATGTGAGGAAATACGTGGTTTTTTTATATTGTCTTCGTTAAGTGTTTTATTTGTTGAATTTTTTTTCCAAAACTGGTAAACAGGACTCGCTACGTTTGTACGTGGGATCACGAAGGAAAAATATCAAAGTGACTTACTGTAGTCGAGCATTAACATTCTTTGCGAGAGACGACATATTACTTATAGCGCCATCTATGCATTTTATATGGCGACTGACAAACCGAAAATTCACAATTTGAGAGAAACGGCCATTAAGTATTATTGTTAATATAATAATATTATGTCTCGCAAAGAAATATGGTAATGAAAGAATTCAGTCAAATTTCAAGATTAATTCAAAAAAACAAATTGAGGGTGAGATAAAATGTAATACTCGCATAATAGTCGGTTTATATTCTATTGAAGTATTAAGTCAAACTTTTTTTTTAATAAATCATGTGCAAAAGGTATGACGAGAATATGAAGAACGACAAGCTTTTCAGCGTAGTTATTTAAGGACTAAAGCACTTAAATGCATACGAAATTATTGAAATTCTCATGAAATGTCATTTCTAGTCGGGTGAAAATATAAAAATTGGTTCCGTCTTCCAAATAATTTAAGGTAAACATACGGTAGCGGTACGGAGCCGGTACGGTAGCGGTTTGTTTTGACGTGTGATTTGTTTTTTTTTAAGACGCTAGAACATTAGTGGACGGTGAAAAAGTTAATTATTTCCTCATGACTATTGATCACGGTGTCTTGAAGAACCTCACGTTAAATTTTAACGTTAACAATATGTGTGCACATTGACAATTGTAACGAATAAGTATTCGACACCTCATCCCACGTTGTACAGATTTTAAACACCTCGATCAATCGGTAACTGTTTGGTATTACATTTACAATCTAATTCAATAATAATCGTGTCAACTAATTAATTTTAAATTGTCGAAAATAATTATGTTGGAGTACTTTTTTTGTTAATGACGAACCGAACGAACTTCAAGGAACGCGCATTATACGTACATTATATTATGAGCCTCGACGATAATTATATTGACCATCAAAAATGAATGAAATCCGATATTTTAACATCAACATTTCACAACTGGTGGAACAATATTCAACCAACGTAATACAATCGGGATTGAAATGTCTACGAAAATTTGTCGCGGTTCGTTCCCTTTCCGAAATTAAAACGACCAAATATTACACTGTATAAATTAAACTGTGTAGCTGACGCGGCTCGTGTGGCATCTTTGAGAGATAGAATGACCATATCGTACCCTCGACCACTCGTGTCCAGCGCGCTCTGACACGAATTGTATGGAATAATAAAACATTTGTATATTATACACGAGCCGTGGCGCGACGTGCACTCGCTGCGCGCATGTTGTGTTCTTATACACGCCGCCACCGACAGCGACACCGACACCGGCTGCGGTTTGATGCGGTGTATAATATCAGCCACTGTTTCTGAACCGTTCCGCTTGTACTTACTGTTATTATCCGCTCGGTGTGACCGGGCGACATATGATGGCGACACTTAAGTATCGTTTGTTTGTTTTTTTTTATAATTATATATCTATTCATCTAAAAATGTTAGCTTAGTTTGGTATCGTGAGTCGAAATGTCGAAACGTTCGCGGTGTGGTATCAGTGGGTGATATTAGTGCGCCGCTCGCGAGTCGCTCGCTTGTAGTGGTTCGCGGGATATACGACACGAGGCGTGGACGGCGTGTGGGGCCCAATCGAGTATATTAAAAAATATCTCAGTACAAATGGGATCACTTGTAGGTTTTTGTAATAATTTTCGAATTCTAAACGTACATGCCAGAGTGTCGCAGGCGCAAGCGGACTCCTTTATTAGCGTTAGTTCTTGTTTGTTTTTGTTTTGGTTATTTTATTATTCGTTTCACTCACGCAGCGGTAAAGGGGTTGTGCGCGCGATGGGCAGATGTGAGCATACAGTGGTGTAACGGAAATCGTCAATGTATGAACTGCACCGATGCGAACCCTGCACGCGTACAGACTACTGAAATGTTCTGAACGCGTTGAGTAAATGAATACTCGCGGAACAATAGTTGAGCAAATGGCGTGACGTCATTCGTTGGAGCATTATTTCGTATACATATCAGCGGATGAACGATTTTTTAGCATTTGTGCAAATATTTTAAAGCTGAGTTTTTAGTCGGAGGTCGGATGCGTAATGTTTTTTACATATGACAATAACATTTGTGTTTAGATCAGCTAGATTATTTTGAGTATTTATTGATTGAATTATTGATGTAATTGTATTATTATTATTATTATTATTGTTATTATTATTCAAAAAATCGTCTGAACGAAACATTCGAGATGTTGAGAACGACCGTCTGATCAGGAACGCATCGGTCGAATGGTGACGTGCGTATATTATATTTTTTTAAATTGTGAATGTCAAGTACAATGTTATTATCACCTATTAAAAAGAAAATGTCTATTCTCCAACGACAAAAATGTTCTAAGAGGAAGGAAGTTATTCTGAAAACACTCGATAAGACCAATAATATGTATCTCCGTATTTCTCTCGGTTGTTTGTCAAATTTATGTTGTGATTGTAAATATACATACATATATATATTATTATAATATACATTTTGTAACGGATATACATAAACGTTAGTGGCTGGTAGGTTTTGTATGAAAGTTTATCGCGAGCGGCGACGCCCGCGAGTGGCGAGCGTCTTGTATATACTATACTGTAAGAAATGTGTAGTTTTCATTCTACATTTTAATTTATATGTAAACTATATTTATAGCTAAGCGAACGGGGGGATAGTGTATACACGTGGTAATCGTTAGGGCGACTGGCGTGCGAGGGCGGCGTGCGAGGGCGGCGTGCAGCCACCAGTGTCCCGGCACGCGAGCCATGCGTGTGAAAGATTTAAAATTTATGTGAAAAAACGAACACTCATGTATATTGTAAATGTTCGGTAGAAGAGCTTGCAGCGTTCGTCTAGTGTGTCCTTATTACGATAGCTAGGTGTGACCTCGTGACGCGCGATCGATAACATTTCGCGCGCGTTGACAATACGACCCCGGCAGCGGCCGACGCACGACCGCCGGTAGAGACAGACACATTGGTTATATACATGTACATAAACATATCCAATATACAAAGGAAAAGAATTACTTAATATAAGCGAATACGATGACGTGCACCGAGTCGTTTCTAGTGATTTTATTTCATCGCAAATTATTTGTTTTTTGTCGTTAAACATGTCAGCTCGTATTCGGCTGCGGACGCAATCCAATCTGTACTTATTTCGCACAAATTACATTATGTTATTTATACCATTATATATGTATACATATTTTAAGTTCGTTATTTATTTCAACGTTTAATAAATCATTATTATTATTACACGAAGCGAAGTTTACTTAATTGTAATGGAGGCAAGGTGCCGCTTGTCTTGTCTATGGACTCGTTTTATCCTAAAACCCATTGTCTCTGGTACCGTTGTCGCCTTGCTGAGCTTACGGTTGTTGGTTTTATTTAATTAACATTATAATCATTATTATTCCTGTCTTAATTTTTGCCAATTGTTGTGATAATTCTTATTATTTTGATTATAACGATTATTATTATTATTTGGATTATATATTTTTGTTTCATTAAAATCTAAATTTAATCGTTGTTCAAATCTTTTGTGATTGACACAGATGCGTGTCTGTGTCTACTTATATTTTTATTGTTTCCTGTTTGTTGTTCACCGGGCTCATTTCTCAAATCTATGGTGTCTCATGGCATTTTAATATTAACAGTGAGCGGCCCCCTGCTGCCGTGAAATGTTTCTTCCTCCGAAGGCTTACTACTATAATTTACTATAACAATGAACTGTATAAGAGTTGTATCAAAATCCAGGTCGTCGTACTGCCATGCGATCATTAATATCATTACATTCTTATGCTGATTTGTACCTACTAGACCTTACATCGCAGTGAAAATGAAAATATGTAAGTTTAAAATTTTATATTTAAATATATATACTTGTTGTGTTTTGCAATTATCCTATTTTTTTCATAATACTAAAATTTTAATCGTCATCCATTTTAATAGTGCAATCGCTTTGTTAATTCCACGTTAAAAG
>DWEJ01001016.1:0-14150 GCA_018245835.1 Mysoria sejanus stolli
AATGAAAAGTATTAGTAAAAGTTAATTATTTATGAATGTAACATCATAACATCACGCCTGCAATTCCCGAAGAGGTAGGCAGAGGACACTCATATGTTTCACCAGTTACATTTAGGTACGTCCCATCGTGGAATAGGTGATGAGCCTATTTCCATGTATCGGGTACAAATTCAGACTTCGATTCACTGCTATAAATTTCGAGTACGTAAAATCCAATAGTAATGACCCGGTATTTGAACCCAAGACCTCTTGATAGGCAGTCGCGCTTGTAACTACCTGACCCACGAGGCAATCGATACGAGGCATGAAATTATACATCAATGGATAGTGAAATCATAAATATTAATTTAATAATAAAGGATAAAGAAGAAATTTTATTAATTTGATATTGTATTAATTGTTAATTGGTTGATTATGCACTTAAAATTAAGGAATGTAAGTAGCTACAATTCACTCTAAAACATTATTAGTTTATTATACCCAAGGGGTTTATTGATATTATGATGAATTTTATTTCAAATTTCATACATTCTTATATGTTTTAAGCAAGTTTATTGTATAACATTATATGTATTAAATTATGTGTCGCAATAATCTTGTATGTTACATATTGTGCAGGGATTATTTCGAGGTAGTAATTACAATTAGGGCGTATTTAATACCGTACTTGATAATGTTACGGTTTGAAGGGCCGTATGGCGGAATGTTCTAGTAATATAAAGGGAAAATACACGGACACATTGTATTGTATACACACGTATTGGGTACATACATACATGCCTATATATACTTATGTTGTACATACACAAGGAATGTACGTGTTTAATATTAATGCCTAAACAGTGCTCTGACAAAGTCGTTTGGGCATTTTACTGAACTTAAAAATGTTGGGCGGTATAATTTTTTTTTTATACTACAGGCCGACAAACAGTCAAAAGGGCCACCTGATGGTAAGTGGTCACTGTCGCCTATGGACATTTGCAACACCGGAGGTGTCATCAACGCGTTGCCAGCGCTGAAAGACTCTGTTAACGCTTTTTTTGAAGAGCTCCATATTATATTGCACTGGTAATACGCCAGGGGGAAGCTTGTTCCAGAGTTTGGTTGTTCGGGGCAGGAACGAGCGCGAGAAACACACTGTTGAAGGTTGCCACGTATCCAACCGATGAGGATGGACCTTCTCCCTCCGACGAGTGATGCGATGTAAGAATGGTGGCGTAATGAGAAGTAAAAAAATGTCATGATGCCTAACATTTTTTTACTTCTAAATAAATTACACGTAAATTGTAGGTAGGATTCAGCTTTTATTTTTATTCGTGTACAGTTTAGTTTAGAAAAACTAATGAACGTAATATAATATGTTCAACAAAATGACATTATCATTATGACATCACAAAAATTTATTGTTGAATTAAAAGTATATTTATACTTTGATTTGTTTTATGAATATAATATTTAAAGCATTCAAAAATATTTAGTGAAAGCTATACTAAATGCCATGACAGGCCGTCGCCATCTTTATTTGAAAAGTTGGCGCCAAAACTAAGGCAGCATGGCGGACATTCGTGGGTAGGATTTAAATTCAAACACTCGTATTATCGGCCAGATTATGCCAAGATTATAGTGGTCCGGAGCCTCTGTGAAATTATTACGGTACCAGCTAAGGCCAAAGTGTCCCATTTCGCGCGATTTATGTGCGAATGTAGCAACGAGTAATCCACGGGTCCGCAACAGCGGACTATAATTATGAGGAAACAATTTCCGGCCTGCATCTTAATACTTAGAGCGGATTAAGAGATTGGGATGTTTGCGTTGAGTGGTTTTTTGCTGTGACAATATTAATTTTACGCAGCGATTTCGGGTAGACCATGTAATAAATTGAAAACCCGTATAAATTACTCCCTTTATTATTCAAAATACCATTAAATGTTTTGGAAGTACAATGCAATCATATCTAAAACGTGTTTAAGAAACTGTAAAAGACTCCTTTCAGAGGCTATCCTGCTTTTACCTATTGAAGATATAAATAACCTGCAATCAGCAGTTCTGTATACGAGGTCGGACGTTCAACTGTCGATTGGCTGGCGTTCAACAATCGGATAAGCTTAGATAATTGGATAAAACAGATGTGATGGGGTCGCTGAAACCATATTTCTGTCGTGTTAGGATTTCCTTCGCTGAGACGATAAGCGCCGTTGGGAACTGCACGCGAGTCGTTCACACAATTACCTACTTCTTGAAGGCTAAGACGGCTTTTTAGCACACGCGTCTAAACGTTCCCACTATTACTTATGTAAGAAGTCGTTATTCCAGCTTATCTATTATTAAATAATATTAAATAAATTCACGAAAGGATTAATTTATATATGGACAAATATTATTTTTTGTACTGATTGATACATCAATAATGCCTTGTAAACTGTCACGCGTGAACATGTAAACATGTAGGTCGAGTGGGTTGCAAGGGCGATTGGTGATTGATAGGTACTGAGTTCGTTCGCCGGTTTAGATATTACTAGATTTTCTAATTTTTCCTTGTACGATGATTGGCTCATTACTTATTTCTGGATGGGACGTATATGTAACTGGTGAAACGGTCGTGAATTTACATTTTTCTAAATTTATCAATGACGTTAATTAGACATATCTTGCATTTATACGACCAACAACAAAACGACAATTGTGATAATTTCGTATGTTCAACAAACATGTAGTTCGTATCTAAGCATATATCAAAACTGTATTGGCGGTACCTTTTGCGAGAGCAGCGCCCGTACGACCTGCTGCGCGACATCGTCCAAGCGTCTCTCGTGATCGCCGCAACCCAAGCCGGCCGACAACGCCGACAACTGACCGCGCAGCCTCTCGTTCTCCGCCGATAGCGATGCCAGCTGACTCTGGTAGTGCGCCGCGGACGCCTGCAACACATACAGAACGTTGCACATGTGAAATTGCACGTCCACGAAATGAGGGTAGATGTGAAATTGTTAAAGTTACAATCCCTTTCTTCGGGATGCTTTTGGTTGCGGTTAATCTTAGTAAAGATTGTTAGTGGGAAAATTGTGGCTGGTAAAATTAGTATTTCAAGACGTATTTTACAGGGCCTAAACGAAACTTGACAATTCGGCAGTATAGACTAGGGTCACCTACGCGAACTGGCTGAAGAATGTTGTGCGTGGTGTTATAAATAACGGCAAATGAGACATGGCAAATTAATGGTGAGAATGATGGCAAACGCATGGAAAAGATATATCATGCCAACAAAGAAAATTTGCTAAAAAAATTGCCAATGGCAGACCCCTCAATGTTTTCCTGTAACTTTTTTCGCTCTGTGAACACGTCCCACCGTCCGTGCCGCTGCACGTCACAACCTGTTTTATACTTTTAAATAATCTAAAAAGGGGCTATCATTCGCACTCTTAATTAAACGACCACCCATCGACGTTAAGTAAATAGTCAGTTTATAATGACCCATCCTGTTTCCTCGGTCGCTTCAAATTTAAAGCTCATAGTGACTATTGTATTTACCACGAAGGTTCTTTTATCACTGGTTCTGAGTAAGGCAACAATAATATACGTGCAGGTCAATTATGCTATGGCAGTCTTAAACGCTTCGGATATAGAGTTCAAATTGCTAGTGTAGTCCTTTAAGCGTACGAAGTTTTCGATTAATAGTTAACAGGGGCGTAATACAAAGACGGAAAATCTGTTTGTACGTCTGTCTGTCTGAAACAACACGCGGTTGATACGGCATCAAAGGGTGTTTTCAATGGTGACGTTGCCTACATTTAATTTTTCCAATGCCTTAACTTTATTCCAGTTTTGGTAGCGAAAATTGTGGTTTTAGTTTATAAATCTTATTTCACAGTCACAGGATATATTCAGTTGAAAAAATATTCCAATCAGCTGAAAAATACTTGAAACACTAGTTTATTTTTTTCTCTTTGAATTACAAAACCTTTCGTTACAAAATCTCACTATTTTTGTAAGTACATAAATGTAAAATAATAATAAATTCATGGACACGTATGTATACACATGTTTTTTAAAATTACACCTAACACGATTTTTTGTGACATATCACTTGTTTTCAATGGCATTTTATAAAGTCAACTTCAAAATTGACAATTGCGAAAATGTTCAGAAATACGAGTAAATCTGATACACGGGAAAGTTATCCGTATTTATCAAACATTAGACTAACCAAACATTTAATACTGTTTAAAATAAGTTAAAAACTTGTTGGCAAATTATTTTGTTATTTAACTCACGTGCATGAATTCGAAGAAGTTTAACTGTTTTCCACGATTTAAAGAATAAAACGTTAAGATTAGTTTATAAACGATTTTCTTAGTAGACAATTTAAATCGAGTCGTTAAAGATAACTATGTAGCTGTAACGAGTTTTGTTGACTGTCAAAAGTCATAAATATAATTTCTGCCAACAGTAATGTTGCGTTGGTACATAAAATAAACAAGTCCTACATGTTCTCACAATTGTTTCACTCGTAACTGGTATTAACGTTACTTAATAGACGCATAACCAAACACAATGAATATAAAATGACACTCGAGTTCTTTAAACATTGAGTACTGAGCGCTCGCACGCGTTACGTTTGGAAATTCGGCAAGTGTTTAACGAAATATAATACTTTTTCTATGCTGGCAACATTAGAGTGTTTATTTTATTTCACCCTTTTAAAATATATTTAACGATTAAAATACGTTTTTGTATTACGCCACAATCGAAGCTATGAAGATATTTTTCTTTTTTCCAATAATCAAATTGACGTAACTTCACGCCTGTAATCCCCGAAGAGGTAGGCAGAGGAATTCACAATATTCCCACGTTTCACCGGTTACGTTTAAGTCCACTATGGAATAGGTGGTGAGCCTATTGCCATGCATCGGGCACATTTCCAGACTCCGAACCACTACTAAAATTTTTATTTTAATTTAGACTTTCTAGAAAATTTCCTAGAAAATTTCTTAGAAAATTGTAATAATCAAATTGTTACATATTTAAGGCGACTTACTAAGGGACCTGGTATGTAAGCCAACATTTGTGTGGTCACTGTATTATATGCCAACTGGGAGCTAAATTGAAAACATTACATTGAAAAGGTTTTAAGTATGTGTGTAACAAACTCATACAAATGGAAAGAAATCATACATTCAATCATTCATTTATTCGTTAGGGGTTACAGAATGTTCTGATACGGTTATAACAAAGCTTCTAAATGGCAAGAATAATACCCGCAGCGAAATATGAAAGCTTATTTGTTAAGTGATATAAATATTATTCAGAAGTACCGTGCATAGATATAATGCGTCTGTGGGCTAATCAAACGAGGACTTTTAATGACTTTAAAAATCAATAATTATCGCATTACTCCAATCAACTCCTGGGGCCCGGTAGCGCGAGCACCTCCTTCAAAAACGTAAAATTCAATTTATATTTATCATAAAGTGGAAACCACAGATGTACTTCCGTCCGCTAATCAAAATGGCAATGTAATTGCTTCTCAATCAAGCGACGGGCTTCGGTAAATACATTCCGAGATTTCGCACAAAAACATCGCCCGCCTTGACTTCGAGCAATTAGCTTGATAAATAGCCGTTCCTTGTTTCTCTCAAACTAGAACCCTCTATTGAAACGTCCTTGGAGTGTACCGATTTCATATTTGACAAATATTCGTCTTCTGCTAACGTCAAACGAAAATGTTGCTTATTTACTTGTTTGTAAAACTACAGGCGCTACTAGGCGTTAGCCATACGTCATTTAATAAGTTACTAGAATAGACCGGGTACTGAGAGCCTAGTTTAAAATTCAGGTTTCCACTCTTGGGGTTCTGGATATAAATACCAGCGCTCATCTCTTCTTTAACAAAATGTGCCTTTAAAAAATTGACATTATTTGATTGTCTCGGTGGTGGTGTAGCAGAAAAACGCAAGTGCTGGTCAAGAAATTCTGGGTTCCATTCCGGGGTCGAGTGCTATAAGATTTTCCTAAAGTACATTTTGTAGTTGAAATTTTTAGTTGTGGATCGGAGTCCACATTTGTGCTAGATGTATAATATGGCGCGGATTTCCTATTCCATGGTGGAACGTAAACGTAACTGATGATACGTGAAAGTTCACTAAACTTCTCTGATTACCTCTTCGGAGATGATATGCATGATGTTACGTTATAACTTGCTGTAACGATCAAAGTCAAAACAAATACAAAGCATAAAATATTAGTACTACTTAAGAATAAAGCTCTCGTAAACGCAATGCAAAGTAATTTATTAAAATTTATTTGAATACTGTCCGCAAGCAGAAACGTTGTTTCCGCGAATCGGGCAGCTGGTGACTGGTATGAGTGAAAATGCCGCAGCTCGAATATTATTCTTCGGCGGACGTTGCCAAAAATGTTTTATGAAATTCCAATAAAGTCACATAGTTGCATATTTTCAGTAAAAACCGGCCGAAAGTTCCTGCGATCGTCGAATATTGCCGTTCGCATAACTCGAATTGTTCGAAAATACTTCGTACGTAATAATCAACGTTTGTAACAAGTGCGTGCATCTCAAAGTGTGATATACTTTCAAATAAATTTAAAAATCGTCAACAATAAAATTACATAATCACTGACTGTTTTAAGGAGGAACTTAACACTTACGGTAAAAAAATATTATATTTATAAATACAATTCGAATAATGTCGAACTGTCTGACTGATTATTTAGAATTATCATAAAACATTAAACGTTTACGTTTAATGTTTAATAAAAGATAATTTTTTTTATATTAATAAACGAAACCGTATTTTAATGGCCAATTATATTTTTATCTATGGCATCTTTCGTCGAATTAATTATAATTCCACATCCAAATCGAAGTCACTCCAATTAACTTACGCACAGAAATTAGTTATGACACGGCAACTTGCACTTTCACAAGATTAATGACGACATTGCAAGGCGAGCCAGATGGATTAAGTCAAAAATCATTGTTCATAGTGTAGCGACAAAGAGGCACAAAAGACCCTCCCGTGTGGGCCTTTCGACTGATTACATTTACAGCAATAAGGAGAATTAAATTGTTGCTCGTGTGCCCATTAATCATGGCCTGCAGTGTAGACGTCGTTACCTTTGTGGAGCGGCGTTCGTAGCGACCAATGCGTTGTGTTGTTCCAATATTGATTCTTGGATACTATGTAGTTATGGATTTGAGCTGACTTGTACTAACGATGGTAGTCCCAGACATGTTTAACTATGTCGCGGCTACAAGTGTTTCTAAATGTAGGTAAAGCGGCACGTTATAAACCAATATACTAATTGACTAACAAATAGTTGAGGCATAAAGTTCATTAGTGAGATTCGTGCTATCCTATCCTATTCATGCTAACGTTACTATTAGAGGTCTAAATATCTAAATGACCGTTTTCGAAATGTTTAATAGTAATCTAAAAGTTTATTTCATAATTTGTGTGTGTATTGATTTTAGTTTTTTCATTTGTATAAAATTTAGTTTTGTTTACAACTTTGTTTACTACAATATAGGCGGTTTAGAGAAATTGAATAAAATATCTATACTCGTATATAGTTTCCTTTTTTTGTCGGTCAAGTTAGTGTTTTGTATGACTTTTAATGAATAATAATAATGCAACAAAGGTGAAAACAAAGGCAAACCTAAAATGACAAAAATAGTAAGTACCTATAAAATATTTTATTTGCCACAAACTTTCGACAGCCTGTTCTGTTCTGATTGCATAAAATGAAAGAATTTTTTAAATTTCTTTCTATCATTTTTGACTGTCCAGGCTCTGGGTTCACAGAGACAAACTAGATTAAAAAGGAACAAAGTGATAATTAATGAGTATATTTCGGAATGAAACAGTACAGTGTGACTGAAGTAATTAGTTTCGGTGGTAGCACTGGCGGGTAGCTCTGACTGCGGCTGCGGTAACTCAATTAGAAAGAAGTAACTAAGTTTTATAGCTGGTATTGTACTGGTATAATTAGTATCCAATGTATTTAATATTGCGGACTGCCACGGTACGACTACATGTCCTGGCCGGTCGCTTACAATAGCACAGATAGTGCGAGTTATACTTTTATTTTATTATGTGACAGGCAATGGTTCGCTACGAATCCTCCTCTTTGAAAGCGTAGCAAAGTTCGATTCTATTTACGAGCTTCGTTTTATTTCAAAATATGTAAACGGGGGATGTGTTTGAAAATTTCACGGAGCCTGGGGTCCGAATGACCGCGTACACGAGTCATAATCCACGCGGGCCCGTTTACAAATAAGGTAACCGAACAGCAAACACAATTAGTAGTGAGTGTGCCGCGGTACTGATAAAATGATGCACCCTACTGCTATTGACCGCGTAGTGATGTTACGATTTTAATAAAATTTTTTGATAATTTGTCGCAATTATTGAATTTATGTAACACCACGCCTGTAATCCCCGAAGACGAAGACAGAGGTGCGTAGCACATTGCCATGTTTCACCACTTAAATTTGGGACGTAAGTCGAATACAGACTGTCCATTACAATTAATGTGAAATAAATTATCATTCAACCTTTGTTTATGAATTCTTTAAACCATAATCCTTATCCTTTCTTATTTGTAATCCCTTCATATGAAATGAATGTCTATGAATGTATATTTCCATTGTTCGATAGAATAGTATTTTATGTAGTTCAGCTGTCGATATTAATATATCGATAGCCGCATTTGCCCGGCCTACGAGACTGCCCTCGGTAACTGCGCCCTTGCACTTCGGAAGGGCGAAGCTGAATTATTGTTCAGAGACGGGGCGGGCGCTTTAAAACGGGAAACCCCAGCCGCTGTGCATAGCCGATTCACCGCTTTCCGCCATTTTAATGTCCTTACAACGCTCTATGGTCGGTGGTCGGTGTGTGTACTAGTGTGTGGTCCAAGATTATGTTAAAATTATTTATTTTCTACTAGTCCTAATTAAGTTACTTCTTAATTAAGTCAATGAGTAAAGAAATTAATAAAAAACGTTAAAGTAAGTATAGCCAAGTCAACTATAGCTACCAGTAGTTGTATTTGTATTTTGATAGTTTCTCTTGTATTTGGAGTCGATAAGAAATACTTTTGCAGGCCTTTTTCATGTAATATTCTCGCTTTTCCGTTACGATAACTTAGTGCAGCAACAGTTTTGATTAGAACTGAAAAGTGATTATGATAATTTAATGACTAATTGATTAAATGATTGAATGTTAGAGGAACTGAATAAGTGAATGAGAATTTAGTGACGCGAATATATGTAGTATCGCTGGTGTCATTTTCTTGGACTGGAGCGTGATATTGTTCAGTGTGTTGGTATTTTACTAAACACACGCGTGTGTGAGTGATTGTTGCCGTTAGTATAGCTTTTATAGCAATTCCGGGTACTTTTCGTTTTCTGTCATAGAAAGGTCTGAGGGCGAGTGTCATGGGGTTGAGGGGCTCATGGGTTGATGGGGGCGATGCTCCACTAAATGCCACTTCGAGGTAATCGAGGCAGAGTAGTCGTTATTATGTACTTCGAAAACGACAAGTTTCCGCATACCTTTAATCTTGCGTTTATGATGTTTAAAGCTACTTTTTAGAGTTCCTGCGTAGAGTAAGCAAAAATCATATATTACAATTGTTATTAGATATGTGGGAGGCAAAATATATTATTTTCATTTGCTGTTCATAGATTTAGATTATCGATCATGTAAAATGAAGCGTCTTTTGATACAAATAAAAGGTTTGTTTTTATAAACCGACTTGCTTTATAAGTTAGAAAGAGATTGATATGGCTAGCTAGTTCAGTTAAAAGTTTCAATATGTTCCGATATTGCTAGCACGTTTATCCGAATTTTACTATATGTCTACAATGGTTTCTGAATAAGAGATTTCGATCTACATTTCAAATTTGCTTTATGCAAATAAAATAAAAAACCTAACGGATTCCAGCGTGGAATTCGGAATCCTCTCCAAACATTGAACGGAAACTTTCTCAAAAATATGCAACCGTTCAACATCATGAAATATTAAGTCGCAAATTGTTCCCCAAACACTCTCTAAGCTGCCGAATTAAAAATGTATCTCCCTCGTTCAATTCCAATATACCGAGACACTTCGTAAGAAGCGGAATGCGCATCAAAATGTTTGAATCGTGGGTCTAATGTAACTGGTGTTCAGTTGGGTTTGAGGAATCGTGCACAAATATTCAGAATATTTCATTAAGCCCGTCCGCTTTGTCCGTAATGTCCGCCCCTCTGTATTTGAATAGACATGTCAAATATAAGAGAAACTTTCGTTTGCCTTTTAGCACAAGTATCAACAGCTTCTCGGTCTGATTGTTTGTTTGTGTTTGTTCATTTTAGATGGATTCATTCTATGCGTATGTACGTAGGTGATAGCAGTCCACCGCTGGACATAGGCTGCCTCTCAAGTGTTATGCCCACGCCCAGCGTGTGAGATGGGGAACGCAGAGTACAGCTTCTCGAGCCCACGCTACCGCTCATAGGCCGCCAGGGCATTTAGCTGTGCCGGGACAGACCGCGTCATACCGCGATTAAGACTCAGAGCCACTAATAGAAATTCCTACTAATTATTCTAGTAAGATAAAACTAATAGTAGCTGAGCCGGGAAATAAACCCCGGACTGTTTGATCGGTAGTCGCGCTCGCAATCACTCGACCAACGAGGCAGTGTAATTCATCAATTAATAAAATTATTAATTCATTTTTAAATAATAAAATTATATATAGCCCTGTCTAAACTTCAGTTTGTTTTCAATTAATGGGATACTAATATTTGTTGAAGCATGAAATCAAAGTTCACAGCGTGTGTTTAACTTGTACTTGGTTCTTGATTAACTTTCTTTCAAAATTAGTATTTCGTGAATCTGTATATCGTGAATCTGTGTGGTAATTATATGTGCTCAGTGTATGGCAATGGACTCACCACCTATTACATAGTGGGACGTGGGACTGACGTGGATTGGTGACCCACGTTTCACCAGTTTCACCAGAAGACTCCCAAGCGTTTTGCATTCCACTGCCTACGTTACGTTATTATTACGAATGTAACTATGCTTTTTCTACGGCTTTACGGTTATATTTTTTTTGTTTCAATTTGTCCTGGACTTTTTTGACTGCATATTAAACTTGACCAACATTTTCACGCTTTTACATCTGATGTTATTTACACTGTGCAAGTGTAGATACGTATTCAATTTCCCCCCGCGCCCCGCGCCCCGCACCCCGCACCCCGTATCTCCCCTCGCGTCACAGTTATCTGTGATTCTGAATGGCGAATGAGAATTTTGATTTTTTCATTTCCCGTCACTCTTAAATGATTCTACCTGCGGCTCCCATTGTGTCGGGACCCCTGCATTTAATATTTGCGCCATATATTTTCCCGTGCTGTCAGTCTTTTCGACGCTGGGTAGCCACGATTCACTTTGCAAATAAAATAGAAATCCTATAAAATATTTGCTATAAATATAAGAAAAATTATATAAATAACAATACAATACCCATCCATCCGTTACCCATCCGTAACTATTTGTGTCCCACTGTTGGGCGTGGTTATCTTCTCACTGTTACTGGCGTAGCACCAGAAGAATGTCAATTCCTGGTTAACCCAATGTCTCCAGTTTCAAAGCCTTATCACTTTGACGTAGTTGAACAACCATTATTAAAAGATAGCAACTATAATAACTTGCTGCACATAGCAACGAGCAAAAAACTGTCACTTGGGCGACTATCAAAGAATCATCTTAATTTTCTCGGCGGAGCCACCTTCGTTACATCTCCCCTATCCAATCCGCACTTATAAAGATCGTTCAGCTCCAGCGGTGGAAAATCTGACCAACAATATCCTCGGCTTTGTGGTATAAGCACCACTTACAGCACGAAAGCATCCGCCACTAACTACGCAAAACATCGCATCCCCTCCGCGCACACTTGCTCGTAATCCTTCAAAGAACGTCCAGTTATGACGTCACCGATGTAGCAAGAGCCCCCTATCACGCCTATGCCTCTTAAAATTGTGACCAGTGAAATATAATTGTTCCACTGAAGGCGATGATGCGATGTTCTCTGCGTGGTGTGTGAGTCAAACTATCACTACTTTCAAATATCGTTGTATAATTAATAATGTAATATTATATATTTCTTTATAGGGTAGATAAAAAGTACAGACCACAAAATATCTCCATACTTACAGATTTTGCATAACATTTGATTCCTTATTGTAGTTTTGTTAATTGTGTATATATGTCTTAACATATATTGTAACATGTAATATATTTTTTTACCTGAAACATTTATACAAATCATCTGCGTATATTTTCAAATCATTTCTTTTCAGTTTTCAAACGATAATATCGTTTGCCATCCTTCTCTTACTTTGTTACCCAATTTGTTAACCATGGAGCTCAAATTAGACTGGAGTGGCCACAGTACTTTCGTAAATTAATTCCTTTATCTATAGGGGCAGCTATAATCCAAAAATGATCGCCTGTACCCTCGAGCGATAAATGCTCTTTAATGTCGCTAAATGGAAGCTTCTGGAACATCCCAGTTCCTTCGATGACCATGTATTAATATATATTCTTGGAAGTGATTTAGTGGTCAAATAAGGGTTTCATTAAAGTGATAGATAGATAGAATTAAAGCATAATAGGTCTGGGGTCGAATCTTAATCAGCAGTTAACCAGTTAGCTACTAGTTAACTAAGTTAAAGGTTTTGCTACTTTGCCTTTCTTTTTAAATATAGAAAGAAAAATAAATTTTTACAATTCATGGAACCTTACCTCTAGCGCAGACGATAACGAGACTTTCTCCTGCTTCAGTGTTTCCACTCGACTCTTGTGCTGCAGCAGCGATCGAACTGTCTCCTCCATTCTGCAACAAAGAAAATGATAAGTTTATAATTTTCACGTCTAATTACCATACCACAAGCTCTCTTGAAGCTTAGTTTGGGATCAGATGGCCGTGTGAGGAGATGTCCTAAGATATTTATTATTTATTATTATTATTATTATTTAATAAACTCGTCATATATACGTATAATACTGTTTATGTATTTGCCTATTTCCAATGTTAAACATGGGTTCTCCAGGTAGTCCGTCATTATTACTATTTCCATACACTAAGATATTTTACTTTGATTTATACAAAATGTCTGAAAAGTGATACCTACTGCGTATTTCGGCACACAGCAGCGCATTAAGCGTTCAGAGTCACTTAGACAATTTTAAGAATTCATTAAGAATTTTTCCACCTTGAAAATCTACTACTCCATTCTTTAAGATTCATTACGACGTAGAGGAGACGGGACAAGGAAGCGTGTTTTCCATAAGTTCACTTTGAGCGCGAAACTAATCTCTCGCTACGAGTTCATAAGCTCTTTTTAAAACGGTTGGCTTAATAAGCTCTCTGCCAAGCGAAATATAAGGCAACGATCTTCTAAATCTTACTTCATTACGTGGATGGATCAAACTCGCAAACGGAGCATAATCTGTAGACGGAGATTTGCATTTTGTGCGTGGAACGAGACAGAAGATATAAGTGTTCTAAGTGTAAAAGAGAAGGAATTGTTCGACACTTCATTAGGACATCCGTTCACGGCGCCGTAACTTGCGCCGCTGTCAAATGGTGCAAACACAATATGAATTTTTTTGTCTGTGCTGTCAATGTTGCCAGTTCGTTATAACCACATGCGTAATTCAATTTATATTTGTAAAGTTTAATACAATAGACATTTATATTATTTTTATTCATATTAACATGTTTTCATTGTCATTTAATATTTCAACATATCAACCTTTTATAAACATACCAACGATAATAATAATAACATAATGTTACAAAAGAAAGACAGTTTTGTTAAAGATTATTTTGATTGTATGCATAAAAGATAAATAAGCCATAAATATGTAATTTATGAATGAGGCAATAAAGATTTATGATATTATAATGATCCATTAATATTATCTTGTAATTTGGGGCTTTTTATCTCTTTATAAATTTTGTGATAAATGTGCAGTTGAGTGTAAAAGTATTCTATTCATTAAGAATTGTATTCATTAATAATTATGTGATATTTTTTTTTATTTCGAAACAGATTTTTACCCTTAGTGGAATAATT
>DWEJ01001017.1:0-14146 GCA_018245835.1 Mysoria sejanus stolli
AGATTAATCAATCTGTTTGATCTAAAACGCTGAACAGTCTGGTTCTGAACTAACTATGGCCTCCTTTTTATCGTTCG
The DNA here is from genome assembly GCA_018245835.1 of Mysoria sejanus stolli. Lineage (NCBI taxonomy): Eukaryota > Metazoa > Arthropoda > Insecta > Lepidoptera > Hesperiidae > Mysarbia > Mysarbia sejanus. The sequence continues at coordinate 78 of DWEJ01001017.1, forward strand.
ACCACTTGTATAAAAGCGCTCAAAGTAGGTACAGAATAAGCCAGCGAACTCCACGTAACTGTTTCTTTTCAAAGTTAACTTAACTAGTTATGTGGGTTAGCGACAGATTGAACAAAAATGATATAAATGATCATAATATACATACATCACACACAGGAACGCTTAAATGTAAGTAATATTTTTCATGATATTATCAAATGTATAGAACACATGTGTGTTAACTGTTAAAAAAAGTGAATACTCATTTAAACTATACTTTAGCTGCTCTTTCTAAGGGTTAAGATTAACATCAACTTCGTCATTATCATCATCATGTCATGTCATTCGGTGGTAGACACAGGCTTCCCCAAGGAGCGACATTGCGCTTTTTCGGAGTCTTAACACATCCAGCTTCTATTTTCAGCCTAATTGTAGCATACTCCGATAAAACAGTATCGCTTTTAATTATGACTTTGCGATCATGAACATTATATTCACTTGTAGAAATAAATCATACTAGATATTTTTGGTATATATGATGAATAAATATATTTGGGAGTATATACGTATAGTACATGTGTCACGATATTTCGTAAAAAGGAGGTGTTAAAATAAAACTTCACAAATCAACGTATCCTCCATTCCCCTCAGCAGATGAAGGAAAACCCCAGAAAATATTCGAAAATAAGACTTCAAACGGTAGAAAACGTGGAAAAAACGAATAGCGATCGAACGAATCTCTTTGACAAACTGAGATCAAATGATAAGACGGATTGACATTAGAATGACGCTTAAACGAAGCGTGATGCCTCGTCGATAAGGGAGTTTTTATATGGATTCTCAATGTGAATGCTACAGTCGTGTAATGAGTTCGGAGTAAAGTGGGAAATGTTTAAGGATAATCACGTGACATATCCAAAAAGAAGATATAATTTGGATAAAATAATGTAACTTTTTATTATAGAAATACTTTTATAGTAATTACCTAGATGCATAATGATTAATATTCATGGATTCGTGTCGTAAGACCGACGTTTTATTTATCTGTTTGTGGGGTCAATTCTAGTAGTTGAAATTTTACCGCCTTCCTGTCGCCCGATACGATATAGATAATGTAGTAATCTAAAAAAACAATTATGTTGGTCGTAGGTACCAGTAATCGTGTCTCTGCCCATCAATCTAGGGTATTCATGAACCAAAAAAATGAAATCGTGACGCGTAGCGTAACCTGGTTTACATATTTATGTAAATACTTAGATTTATGTATATTTTGGAGCCCAATGAGTTTATTTTTTTGGTTGATCAATGCCCTAGATTATCAGTATGTAATATTATTGCTGTACTTTGTGCTGACAAATGTTTTATATCCATAGACACATGTGTTCTGGCCGTACATAACAAAGTTAAATCACCACGCGAGCGTATAAATCTTCTCCGACATCAGCTGTCTAACTTTGTTGCTGGTATCGGAGTTCTAAGTGAAAGATTGCTGATCTTCGATTAGAAAGTGTTTAGAATACTTAATTGTATACAATAGTATAAGGATTGCATTATTTATGATTTTATGATGAAATATCCACCAATATTACTAATTTATAATGTGTATTTAATATAATGTATTTTGTAAACATTTAGAAAATTGTCTGTTTATAAAAGGACCTTGAAGGACACATCATGATTTTTTATTTAGAAAAATGAGTAAAATATGTTATTATAACATGTACGAAGCAATGCAACGACCTATTAGGCGCAGCTGACACTACATGTACCAGCCGTGCCGGGAGAATACTAGAATCGAAACCGAGAGATAACATAGATTTGCCACATATTTTCAGTGTGTCACTTGTGTAATCATTAGTCTAGATATTCGTGATGTGTGATTGTCTTTACTCGTATACTTTTACAACAATCTTCACTGTGGAAATGTGGTTAAGTTTATCTTAATTAATTGAATGTGAATTAAACATTGCGCTATTTGTTTTGAACGGTATCAATTTTACATTTTGAAAATATTTCAGTTTATGTACTTTTATTTAGTTCTTAAAATGTATATAAATAGAATGTTACATATATACCAGTATAATTAGGTCTTTACTTGTATATTTAAAACAGTTTAAGGATACATAACGTAACTATACATTGTTTACCGCACGCTTGTATGTAAGAAAACGGGAAGATAACACCCTATTTAAATATATTATATTTCCATTTTAATCTGCTGTTATATATTGATATTCGTGGTATTTGGCATTATTAATAAATTACTTGACAACGAAGTTTTATAACACACTAAGAAGAATAAGCAACGGATTAAAAGCAATCGGTATAGTCACGCATTCGCTCTTACTCGGGCCATTGACTGACCTTGATTTTGAGTCGCTGACCGTATTTCAATTTTATGGCTCACAGTAAGTAAAATTCTCATAGCAAGAAAAATTAAACTCCCTGGGGTTCTCCACAATGTTCTCTATTTTCCACAATGATAACTATTAAAATGGAGTGAAATTAAATTAGTAATATGTTGAAACTAATGTTATTACACACAGATCTTGAATCGATCGTACGAGATCCGAAACTTAAAGATTCATATTTATAAAGTATGTATTCTATATTCACGGATATTTCCTTTTACAGATATGAATTCTCTAAAGTAGAAACATCAGTTTGATAATTACACATTGTTTCGCGCGAACCTTTATTAAATAAAGCAAATATATTACAGTCCACAATCCCAGTGTAAAGGTAACACGTTGGGCGAATTACACGTTGTGTGCCCCCGCGATCCGTCGGCTCAAGCAGATGGCACGTAGCATCCTACAATCGGACATGTCGGTCGCAATATAAAGATACGAAACAAAATAATGTAGAGATTAAAGTAACATTTACGGACATCGTGTACGTGTATTATAAAGTATTACAACATATTTTATTTATTTTTATATAAATGCAGTATTTACTAAACAAGTACTATTAATAAATGTAGCCATAATTACTTTTAATAAGTGTGGCCTTTCGAATAAATACAAGTATTATGTTATGCTCATAAGTTTATAAGGGGCGGCATAAGTTTTCTTTACGCTTTGTTTTTTCACCAGAATAAGCTCATCACCTATTTTATAGTCAAACGTAATCGTAAATGATGAACTGCGGGAGTGAACTTTACTCCCCAGCCTACCTTTCGGGGATTACAGTTACATTAATTAGTATAGTTTAATTACAAGCACTTTACAACCATTACACATAACCTAACGGCAACAAATAATACTGTATTATACGATTAGTGAGTTGGTTTTTATGTAATATTTACTGACAATGGTGTTCTCTTGCAATTTATGACGAAATGGCATCGATTTTTTCTCTGTCGCATTGAGTGGAAATGCTAAGACACGTGTTTCTTCCACGGACTAATGCAGACATACCTTTCTCTAGTACGTTACTGTGTAATGCTAAAGTGTATTGAAGAGAGAGAAACTTTGCGAATGGGGTTATGTGCTTCGACGTGAGACGTTTGAGCGACCTATTGTGTTGTTCTATCTACATGCGACTAATCGTCAGTTAATAAGGATGCTGTAGAATTCTTGTACTATACAATTATGAAAGGGTAATGCGAAAATCTTACCATATTGCCTAACCGAATTAAAGGTATAGACGTGTATCAAATATAATGTATTTTCGCCTATTATTTTATTAATGTACAATCGATGCGATCAGCATAGTATGGAAGTATTGAAGAAAAAACTGTTGTATGCCTCATATGTGCTCCCTTTGACAATCCATCACTTTTAGTTTTATTTCCATTAAATTTTAATTATTTTAATACAAATAGATTTCTTTCACTAGTTTATAAGTAGCTGATAAAAATTACATTTCTCTTATGTATACCAAATGGGTAAAAGGCATTAAAACTTTATTTGGATTTCCCTCCAGAATTCCCAAGCAACAACAATTAAGCAAATTAATTGCCGTTTTGTTAGTTTACTTCCATTTTATTTCAACAGAAAATTGAAATATCGTAAATTGACCCGAAATTCGGGAGCAAATTATTAAACTCGTAACTTCAACTCCCGTTGGAATTATATTTTTCGGGACAATTTTCAATTTTATCGTTCTTTTTCTTTTCCGAAGCAATAAGTGTTATAATTCTCTGAATATTTTAGCTTCAGAGGAAATATTGTGTTTTGTACTAACGAAGACAGCTCCATCATAAATATTCTGGTACTCGAAATTGAAAAGTTTTGCGAATGGAAGCTTATTTATAATTCTGACAATAAGGTAATGAAGTTAAAAATGCATCATTCTTTTTATCTGTTAATTGTGGAACTAGGTTCTTCTGGTGAATTGTAAAGGGTTTTATGGTTATGGGTCTCTAGTGTCCATAGTTATGGTCTACATGAGGTTTACGTTCAGAAAATCATATTTTGAATGCAGACCCCTAGCTAATACAACTTTAACTATTCTAACATGGAGTTATAACTCCATGTTAGAATAATTAATGTGGTATATTAGAAATTATAATATATTAGAAAATATATTAACAGGATATCAAAGCCAAACATGGCATGATATAAGGGTTAATGATAATGATGTGGTCTGAAACAACAACTTTACTAAGTAAGATTGACGACGGCTCGGTGGCGAAACTATCCTAAATCCTCATATATGTACACCTACAGATACATATATTATGCATTCCCTTGGATTTTTCGTTTTGGTTAATTTTTCGTCTCTTAAAAGTGCGATTCATAAAATCGCATTCTGTGGAATAATTTATGGATTCACCGTTGACAAAACTTGCCTTGAGATTAAGATACGAACAAAAACAACAATTATGTGAGAACTTTAATTGGGCAAAGTGTCTGCTTTATGTCCTTATCCAAATTATGCACCCAAATGAACAGTCGTGCTGAATAATGTCTTCGTGTTCCTTGGTTTAAGTTATAATAATCAGCAAAGGCATTTTAATGTTACAAAATGAAATTCGTCCTCGACTAATATTTGCAACTCGCAATGTCTTTTTTTGATGCTAACTATTTTGGTTTAAATTTGCATAATTGGAGGTATACATTTATATTCACCTGAATTCGACTTCAAAAAATATATTCCTGATAATAAAGAGAACTTTTGTGAAAAGTGTCTTAAGGCACAACGTCTCTCACTATTATAATAAATATAAATACATCCTTAACCAAATCCGTCTCTCAAAACTTGCACCAATCATTCATTCACCTCTTAGCAAGCAAGTCGGTCGTAAAAAGGGCGTCGATCATAAAAATATTTGATTAGACGCATCGCTCTCGACACCATGCCAATTCGCCATCTTGAAACTTTTATTAGGCACACGCGCCATCGTGAATTATTTAACATAACGGAAATATAATTTTGAAGGCTAGAATGACATTGCCTTTATTGACAGCCAAGAATCATATTCGTGTACAATTTAAAATTTTATAATAAAACCTCCATCAGCTGTCTGTCTTCTTCCTCGCGGTCGTTATTTTCACAACGAAGTCTTTTATAATTCCGTATATTTTTTAAAACCTCATACGTTCCGAGTTGTAAACTATAGCTCTAGTAGTCTCGGAGAAAAATATACTTATTCGTAGCAATTTCTACAGTCGGTAAAGTTATTTCGCCCGTGCTGCTGGGATACATAAGTTTACAAGTCCAAGAAATCTAAAGTTACTGTCGGGTTACACCGCATTTGAAACTTTATCTACGAATTCACACGTGAGTTTCCTGTTTTGTTTCGGTTGCTTTTTTCGTAATACTAAAAAATGTTTAAAAGTGAAGACATTTTATTTACTGTATTTTCATGTTTTATATTTTTAATTACTTTGTGTATAGGAACAATCTGTCCAGAGTTTCAGTGTCAATGTAATTATTTTTGGCTGAGAATATAATAAAAATAACCAAAAATAGACAACATATAAAAAAGTAACCAAGGTATAAATAGTAAGAGTAAGTACATATTCATGATCATAGTTTTATTAAGCTTACCGCTGTTAAAGTTACGACAAACTGGAAAATAATAGGTACCAAAATCATATTGTATTACTTCCGTTGCTTGCTTGACTGCCGCGAAGGTTGAGTGGTTCTAAGCGAGACTGCTGATCGAGAAGTCCCTAGTTCGATTCCCAGGTCGGGTACCAAAATTGCTCAGAGTCTGGATTTGTGCCCGCTGTAAAAGCTCACCTCCTATTCCATGGTGGGACATAAACGTAACTTGTTAAACGTGGAATTGTACTGCACTCCTCTGCCCACCTCTTCGGGAATTACAGGTGTATTATTACGTACATTACCTTTTCAATTCCATCCTGTGTGTCTTTTTGTTTGTCACTGTAAGCACATAATTAGCTTGATGAAATTGAGTATAAGGTGTGTTATGAAAACCATTATACGTAAAGGAAAATTAAGAAATAAACCAGGATCAAAGGCAGTGTCGTATACCAGAGAGATGTAAGAAAAAAGTTCCAGTGCACACAATCGTACGGTATCTACCAGCAAAGATATTCACTAATAAAGAATTGAAAGAAAGTCACCACTCACAAGTTAATTTCTTTTAGCAATAGGCTTGCGTTTGACTGCTATTCCATATGATGGGAAGCGAAATGCGGCCTAGGATTTAGCACGCTTGCCTAAAAAGTGCACTCTTGTCTTAAATAATTCCAGGTTGTGCGAATCGGGAAAAATAGAAGCCGACAGAGAATTTCACTCTTTGCAGCCTGTAGCAGAAACGATTTAGCAAACCATTTCGTTCTTTTCAAAGGGGTATTTATGAGATGTGGATGGTACCCTGTAGTACATCTAGATGTCTGTTTTGTTTGTAAAATATATTGAAGATGGTCATTGCAGAAAATTATGCAATTAAAACTATAGACACACTGTCCACATAATTTGACCTAAATACGCTTTTGGATAGAAATACCTCCTACTTATGGTTTATTTCTCATTTTGAACCTGTACATAACAGGTGACGCTTTGGAACTTGCTAAGTATCCTGCTAGATAATCTGATCAATTCTACATCTCTATGGTGGCTATTAAAGATTATGAAATGACTTAAATCACAGATATCAATTTCTTTAGACACAAGTTACAATTTATAAAATGTATACATGTATTAAACAAATAATATTGACATTTTTAATATTCTAAACGAAGAAAAGCCGGTTATATAAATTAATTACCTTCTTTTACAAGCGGCGAAAAGTGCTAACTGTCTCATTAGTCAAGCTCAAGCCATTATAGAACTACTTGAATGTCTTGCAACAACCACAAACAGTCAGTTAGTAATCACGCGATCTGATGCACAGTACGGTAAAGTAAGCCGAATTAAAATGCAACGAAGAACAAAAACTACACGAAACATTTCAAATATACAATAAGAGTGGACCAAATACTCATCTGACACACGTAAGATACAAAAATATATTATACTAATTAATCTCAATGTAACTTGATTCTCAAAGTTAATGAATATTCTTCTAAAGATCGATTAGACATCCGTTTATGCTTCAATTTTGTAAGAAAATTGTCACATTAAGTAGAAAGCGTTATTTTTGTCAATCGAATGCCTATCTCGATGCTTTGCAACCTCAAATAGTTTGCAATCACGCAATCTGATAAACTACACTGTAAACGTTAAGCCTCAATGAATTCCAAAGAACAAAGTAACAAAGAGTTACTGGTAAATAAAATTGTTCCCTTGTAGTTTTAAAAAGTAAAATTTTTAATACTACAGTCTTTAGAATAATGTTAAGTAAAATAATATTATGTATGGAGTTGTTTAAATGAAATATGTTTTAAACATTTATTTATATATGTAGATAGGACTACTCTGTCGCATTAGGTGAAAACCTGTAAAGATAGATGTAAAGTTTTTAAATAAATAAACTTTAATTTTTGCGGCATATCATTTTAACTTCACTGACTACTCGGTACTGACCCTATTTACAATATAAATTACGGCACTTCCTCACCCATAAACTGTCAGCACACCCTATAGCCTATTATCACACAGCGTGGAGGGTAGTCGCAAAAACATTTCCTCTTCGCATCCCCCTCTGAACCATTTCCTGTAGCTCTCCCTCCAATCCTCTGCATGTTTATTGATTTTTATACGGTAATCTCGATTATAATAGCAAATTATTCTTTATTACAAATATGCACTTCATGTAAGTTATCTTAATCCACAGCTTATTTACAGGTAAATTCGTATTCGTTAATTTCAGCTAAGAAGCAACTATTTCAATTATGATGATTATGGCTTTCTAAAAATCGCAAAAAAATCACTTTTTAAAAGCTTCTCTTCGGGTGTTGCGTACAAGCGACGGAGAATCAGGTGATCACCTGCTTGTTTGCTAGGTTAAATATAATAACCAAACCTTCCTAAAACTGCAAATAACTTGAGTTTTTAATCATTTTAAATAAGAAAATTGGGAATGAATTATAAGCTCTTCTTTGTTTAATTTTCAGCTGAATTTTTGTTTAAACACCTTTTATTTATTGTACCCTTTGATTTGGCTGTAAATATGGTAATCTTTTTTATAATAACATCATCAAACCCTTTACAATTTCATTGTTAATCTTCTGTTCAACATAATGACTTTACGTACTTTGAAGATTCATTCGTTCATTATGCGTGTTGTCTCGTGCAGGCTCACGCTAGTTTCTTTCAAATATTTTGAGATTCAAGGCACATAACTTTTATAAAGAGCGTGTGACAGGAATGACATCTAAATAATAATAATAACAACCACTAGTCAAATATTAAACTCAATTTTTTTGGAATTAATTCTATGACAATATCATTCGCCAAGCTCCTCTGGCGTATTTTCTGTACGTCTAGACATTGAAACGATCTGGTGCTTGTCTTTGTCTATCAGCGTTGTGCACTTTTATCCTCGTACACAATGTGTTAAGTACTTGTTTAATCAGACCTTGAAATTTGATCACAGAGTAAGATAATCGTATCCTGTGTTAAATATTGTTCATACCAACCGTATAAAATCAGAATCAAACATCCTGTTTCTGTTTAGGACACATTATATTTCAATAAACTTGGGTCTTGAAAAACGAGATTTCTTATGTGTAGTTGCCGCCTGGACGTCGTATCGCGACCTTCTTTGATTTAAATTTACCAGTTTTAAGAATTAATAATAATTTTATTATTGTTTTTCAAGAAAATTCTTTGTTTTCTAAACAAACATACTCGCATACTTCTTTCATATGTAATTTGTGATTATGTTCCTGTTTCGAATTCGATTCACGTGCCCTTCCTAAACTGATAATTTTATAATGAATATGATTTTTATATCTTAAAACGTAAGAAAACGTATTAATAGAGTAACCCTGTAACCATGTTTGGATAAAGTACATTAAGTGATTCTACATAATTTTTAGTTCACCGTTAAATGCAGTACAAATTTTGTAGTACCTACACGAACAAGGAATTATCAATAACAACAATCCTGAGAAATAAAATACAAATACTATGAATATTAATTTTTTTATTAAAATACATTCGTTTTAATACAGTCCTAAACCTTTTATGTATGTAGCTAAAATATAAGTGAACTTTCAAAAGCTAGTTATGATTCCAAATGCCACCTTGAAAAACATTAAAATCAGCTTAAAACTGTCTATCTCAAGGGCACCTTCTCTCTATAAAGAGGGATTGTAATTAAGGTTATTGGCGCAAATAAGTTAGTACTATTACATAATATTTATTAAGTGTTCCATAATTAAATAAATTAGCAACAAATATGACAATAATAGTAATATTGTAATAATTTATATAGTAAGATATTTAATGTATACCTGTAATAATAATGTATACCTATCCAAATCTATAACAACACAAAAAACAACTAAACCAGCCCCCGTAGGGAAGAAAACCATGTGTAGCCAAATAAATTACTTAAAATTAATAACACTCTTGAGCTACGGGGAACAGGAAAAAACAAGTAAAATGTCATCTACACCTCGATTTCCATATTGTTACGAGGTATGATTACCTATTTCTAAACTAATCAGCATTTATTGGCACAAACCTCAACCAAATGTCGCGGTCTATGACTCTTCCGAAGTTATGATCCACCATCGGCAGTTTTATAGGCGTTCTTTCGCAAGGCTCTATCTTGTATCTTGCTAGAATAAATTCCGTCACGTGCCGAATGATTTGCATTGCTAACTTCTCGCCTGAAATAAAAACATTGTTTAACAGTATCATAAATAATTGTAGCGATTCCTTAGTCTCCTACATGTGGGTGGATTGTTCTGGTAAGTTAGTTAAGCTAGAGCTACATTAATCTGTCAGTCCGAAACAAAGTTTGTCATTATGATAATATTTATCATAACTTTTCATTGTAACACTCCGATATTTTACTACCAACTGTGAACACAAAAGTGACGTCACAGTGACGTCATACTAAACCCTACAGAATGATTTCATTATTATGTAACCACCGTGTGCAGGTTACGCCCACGTCAGTGTAAATTTTCTTCCCAACAGTAATTCACACCTAAGTATCAGAATCTGATTTTTTATCAATTTCTTAAACTACATACCGACAGAATACTACGAAATTTCAATATGTACAACTGAAATTTAAATTTCAATCATATTTTCCAAATAAATAAAACTTAACTTGAATTCAACATCAATACGAGTATTAATAATACTACATGATCTAAACGAACTTTATCTAAACGAAAACATCAGCTAGGTTATATTTTACAATTTTAATAAAACCTTAAAAACGAATTATTCCATAGATCGATGTGAATTATGTTCATCTGTTTATTTATCTGTATCCTACTTGCACCTAATGTTAATTGTTACAGAATACAAGATGTGCTCGCGGCTTCGCTCGCGTGGAAATCAGTGTCACAAAATTTTTCCCGCGTAAATACCTACCTCGTGGAAATTTTAGGATGAAAAGTAGCTTATATGTTGCTTCACAGAGAAGACAAAAAAATTAAATACCCAGACAAAAAGATGAGCAAGCGAGTTGGGGTAAGAGCCGAGGGGCGCAACGCGGACGCCAGCCGCAAGTTAGTTAGTTTGAGGTGTGAATTTCAAAACATTACAAATTTTTTAATACTTCAAAGTCAGGTGAAGTTACCTTTAATTAACTGAATTTTTGACCTCTATTGAAGGAACAAATAAAGCATTTGTCTCTTACTATAAATATATCACTTTTTATATTAGTTTTTATTTCTTTTGTCTTGCTTTACTCTAATCGGTTTTTATATTAGGACGTTTACTATTTTCTTTACTAGGTATCACGTCGGAGTATGATCATAACTATGTTTGTTATTTTAGTAACTTCGTTAAAACACTGAAATTACAATAAGATATGGTAAATACAATTATTCTAGTTGTAACAGTTAAAAGTGGACAATTATTTCAAAATACAGTAACGTAACTGTTGATTTATAAATTTTTGATATACATACAAACCACTGTCAGGCAAAATAAAGAATGAGGTAATTATGTCACAATGGAAAGTCGAAATATAGACAAGTAATATTTTTGCACACGCTTTTTTTATTTTTGCTATAACTTTCTATAGATACCTAAATAGCCGAAGACGCATTATCATAATAGTTATCAATTTAAAAGTGAAACTCAACATGATTTAAAGTCGTTAATCGAGTTTTTAAGAATTTATATGAGTGTTAAATTCAAAAGTATAAATCAAATTTGTTAATACCCTAGCCGGTAAACGAGGATTGTGCAGGAGCAAGGAATAACCGCTTGCGACCCTTTGCTCTCATATCTTGCCTTAATCCTCCGTTAATAAGGTTACAAAGGCTGAATAGTTTCACTTTGCTGGCCGAATTCCTATCTAACCAAAGCCGATCCCAGCCATAGGAGAATATTAAACCGAGAGAAATAATATGGTTATGAAAACACTCACCAATACATTTCCTTGGGCCTCCGCCAAAAGGTATATAAGCAAATTCGGGCCTAATTGAATTTTCGGCGTCAGAAAATCTCTCTGGATTAAAAACACTAGGCCCTTTATAATAAGCATCATCATTATGGATAGCTTTAATAGGGACTGTAACTGTTAAATATTTATCCATCACTAACGTCTTTTGTGGAAATTGGTACGCTTTCGTGCATTTTCTTGATAATATCGAATAAGGCGGATGCAGTCTTAAAGTCTCTTTGATAACGGATTCGATATAATATTTCTCAGCGCATTTCAAAGAATCCCTCGCGTTCTGTTGCACTCGTGGCTCTTTCGCCAACTCGTAAAGCAGAGACGTAAGTACATTCTGACACGGAACATACCCTTCACACACAAAGAGTGCGAGTTGAGAATATACGAAATCAATATCAGACTCAATTTTCAACATCCTCTTTCCGTTTTCATGTATCTGGATTTCAGTTGCAGATGCCACTTTTTTGGTTTCTTGCATAAGTTTTGATTGATTTAGAATATCTATATTATGTTTTGTAAGCTGTGCCGGCAGCGTATTCAATCCTAGGAACACGTACACAGAAGGGAAAATATGTTTCAAATAACTTTTAACTTTATCGATTGTTGTCCGTTGTTGTACTGTCTGGCGAATACTTTTTATTGCTGTACCGTCTGCGTTATTATCGAGAAATAAATCCTTAAAGACGACATCCAATATCTCCGACAATAACTGTTGAACATTCGTATCTCCATTGGTTCCTGACAAACAGTCACGTAAACTGTCTTGGATTTCGCAGTTAATGTTATTCAAAATTGGTTCTAATCTCTCTCGCAACAGCGTCCACTTTTCGCCTTCGGCGTGAAACAAATTGTTTCGTAAACAAACATCCTGAGATTTGTCCAGACCGGTGCCTCTGCAATGGAAATTTGAGAAGTCTGTCGACAACACCTTCTTCAAAACATCGGGATCTTTAACGATTAAATCGGGTATTCTGCTCTTAATACAACCAACGTATTTGTCTTTCGGATATTGATGGTATAGTTTGTTGACTTCTTCGGTCGTAGAACGTAATCCCAATACGCGATGGTAGTCACTACCGAAGAATGGTATTGCGGTTTTGTAAGGAACATGTCGCACGTACCAGTAGCTGAAGTATTTGGTAATGTAATCGAAAACAAGCGCGATAATGAGCACGAGAACTATCAATAAATTCAAAAGAAAACTTTCGAAGAACATCTTACGTTTGCGTGTCGCGGCGACGCCGGATACACTGCAAGATGATTGCTTCACGCAGTCTCTGGGGCAAAATAACGGTAAGGTGCTTGAGCGCTGTCAGAGTAACAGCAATCATTCGTAACGCATGCTTTACATAAGAGTACACACAACTTTGAATTTTATGCGCATGTAATATTGACTATATCTCTGTAATGTTAACAAAACTGCAGGTCACTACCCATTTATTCCTTGGACCACTAAATATTGGAATTAAAAATGCTCTACCATTGATTTACTGTAAGTAGATTCTTAATCTTATTGTATATTAACATTTTCTCTATCAAATGTTCCGAAATCATTTTGAAATGAATGTTTTAGTCGCAGTTATTTACAGACATTTACTAATATTAAAAAAATCAAGGTTTTAACATATAAAATTGAAAATCCCGCATCAATATTTGGTATAAATATCGAAAGCTACAACTTAAAGCTATGAGTATTCGTTATTCTAAATTCCTGAATTATTTTTTACCGCAATGTTACCGGGGACTGGTATTGTACAAAATTTGTTTTATTGTCTCGTGACAAAAAATGACTAGATGCCTGCCACCAAAGCCTCACTACGAAGTAATTCAAAACTTATTCAATATGAGAATATTTTTGCCACTCAATATATTATTTATCAGAGACGGTCATTATTACGGATGCTGTGTTGATATGCATGATACTAGAGATGGCAGGACAGTCGCGATGACGACGCTATTCTGCTAACTTCGTGCTACAGCAGAGCCTGGCTGCGTGGCGACTTACTGCTCATTGAGCCGTCGTAGAGAACGGGCTCCATACACTAGGAACTGTTAATCGTTTCCTTTGCCCGTTGCCAAATGTTACTTAATACTAATTTGTAAACCGTTATAATAAATATAGACTGCCTCGTTGGTC